>JAOWBP010054115.1:0-10140 GCA_028571105.1 Tragopan temminckii
CAAAAAACAAAGCCTGAGTGACAGCCTGCAAATCCCCACAGCTCTGCAGGGGGACGCAGTCATGGTGGCTGTCATCCCAGTGGGACAGCAGGTATGGCCCAGGTGTCACATCATGTAGATGCAGCACTTGAGGACACGTTTATTGGGCGTGATCGGGTAATCGGTGGACTTGATGATCTTGGAGCTCTCTTCCAAACTTTATGATTCTATGATCCCCCACTCTACCCAAGGCACAGCTTCACCATCTGCCACGGTGCTGTCCCATCCCTCCCAGCCATGCACTGCATGTCCCTGCACTGGAGCAAGTCGACAAAGTGCCTGGAGTCACACAAACAGAGCAGTTAAAAGAGAGTGTTATTACCAAAGGTCATTCATTTGGGGAAAGCACATTTTCAGAGGCAGTTTGCTTGCTTACGGAACTCTGAGCTTTAGGACTGAATCAGCTTTGTTCTGTCCCAGCAACAGTTAAAATACCTTGATAGCTTCCATATGCTCACTGGTGGTGTTCTAGAGGCAGGCTCCTTTTATTTGATTCTGGCCAATATATATTTCAATTGGATGTCATTACTCACATCAGAAAGCTGCCCTCTGCTAAGTACTTTATAGACACTTGACACATCTGCCAAATTCACAGCATCCAAATGAATTTTTAATGTTACAAATTGGGCTGTGGTCAGGATGCTGAGAATTTAATGCTTCTGGATTGGTGTATTAATGCTCCTTTCATTTGGTGCCACGCTTACAGCCCTGATCAATGAACGTCTCTGGACCATGACTGAAAATAAGTTCCCATTCCCAACTCTCAAAAGAGCCTCAGCTGCACAGATTTCAAAGCAACTCGTGCTTACTGTGACCAGACTCCTAATTTGTGCCACTGAAATCTCATACAAAGAGTTTCTCCAGACTGAGAAAGGGTGGAAATACATTTTTATTCTCAGCCTGATTTCATTTTAGAGAAGACTAAGTTTCACAGCCATGGATAAACCACTGCAGCTCTAGCTGAGAGGCTGGTCCATGGGAGCCCTCTGACAGCACACAGCCAGATGCTTCCCTGGGCAGACAAATCTGATGGACTCAGCACCCTTGGCTTTAATTTTAGCAAATTTCAACCCTAGGACTTGATCAAATACTATGTAACTACCACAATCATTGCTAAAGAATACAATTTTCTGTCATCAGTTCTAGTTCTAACCACTAAGGGTGCACTAAGGATGCTTTAAATCAACAGATTATGTCCAAGACTGCACCAAGCTTAAAATTGCTGCTTTTGTCCCTTCACTTAACCCCTGAATCATGCTTAGAAATCAAAACCTGTGCTCAGAACAGCTGCACAAACACTGGCAGACACGAGGTGTGAAGTAAGAAGTGATACCTCACGTAGTGTTCAACTCCTGAACACACATCAAAAATAGAAGATAACAAAAAAAGGAAAGAAAGAGGGGAAAATTAAAATGAATAAGATCCACAGTAACACAGAACCTCCTGCCTGTTGTCAGGACTGCTATTTCCAGGCTGGGTTTTTCGCTTTGCTGGCATCGAAACCAAACTGGGCTGTGGCACAGCCCAGCCTCACTTTGCAGCTTGCACTGTCACAAACAAAATGTCTTTTGCCTGCACAAAACGTGACCTGGTGCCCAGCCCTGGGTGGCAGAGCAGTGACACGGGCATCCATCACCTCCTGACACAGGAGCACAAGGCAAGGTCATGCTCAGACCTGCCTTGAACTGAGCGTTGTGGCAGATGGCAGAAATTCTGCCCAACCTCTCTGTGCAGTTGCAGATGCCAGTTTTAATGGCCAGGAGCCAGAAGGATAATAAGCAGCACTATTTCTTCTTGGCATGCCATCCACCTGAAATCCTTTTCAGTAAACATGTTGTGGGCTAGAAAAAGCTCTGCGCCTCTTCAAGGGGAAGGACATTGCCCAACTGTCACAACTCACTAGGGAAATGGCTGTAAATGATTCTCACTTTTTATTCATTTTGGCAGCTCAATTTCTGGTGATTATTCACTGGTTATGAAAGAACATCGGGACTTCAGTTGCTGGGCTGGAATCTTAGAGAACCTGTGGTGTGACTTTTTCTTTTTAATATATAAAATGACACAGCAATTTAACCTTCATCCATTCATCACCTTAAAACACACAATGAAATCTACCACTTGCCTGTCTGTGTTTCAGAATAGAATCAAAGAGCCACTAAGGCTGGAAAAGACCACGAAGATCACCAAGCCCAACACAAACAGGTGGGGGTGGAAAGGGACCTGAAGCAACAGTGCTGCTTGCTAAGCATGGTTATGCAATGCAGGCACTGCACAAAGACAGCTCTGCCTACTGCTGCACCCACCAGTGGCCATGTCAGTAAGAACTTGGGTAGCCAGGCTGACATCACCAGAAGGGGAGCACCATTCTCCCGCTGCCATCCTCAGCATCAGCACATCATTCTCTTTTCCTGCTCGCCACTCATCTTCATCTCTCCTTTCCTCCCTGTATCAGTTCTGCAACACGTTTCCTGCTTGCTATTAAAACAAGAAAGAAGTATTTCACATCCTTCCATCTATGACCTTGTCAATCCCAATAACCCGTGGGCATTTCTCTATGCCAGACACATCTCCCCCTTCCACGGAGGCTGCAGCACACAGGGCTGCCTGGGACTCTGCACAGCTGCAGAGCTCAGACGTTTATTTTTACATGCAGTGAGGGAGGACAGCAGTGGTTACCAAAGTATGGGATGACTAATTAAGCCGTCTACTGCTGTGCTGGGTTCAGGCTGGGCAGCAAGAATATATTTGTATTCTTTAACCACAGCAGCTGCCACCTCTTTTCTGCGCCGTTGTAGTTCAGAAAAAAAAAAAACAACTTACTGTTCTCATGGAGCAAAACAAAGAAGCAGGAGCCAAGCAAAGCAAGCTGAGCTATCAGCTACTATCTTCAGCCATGAGAAACATGTGAGGCTTTCCCAGCTCTGGGCACTTCCACTTCCTCTTCAGGACTTTGGTGTAGCACTGACTAAGCCAGAGTCCCAATGCACCAGGATATGCAAAGTGCTACAAGGCATCTGGGCAACGTTCTGCTGTAACTGCTGCTTGGCCCTGCAGGGCTCAGGCTGTTGGACTAGGAGGTCCTGGACGGTTCCTTCCAATGGATCCATTCTATGAATGGCAAAGCTTTTCTTTAGAACAGTCCTTCCCTACTCAAATTCAGTCATTCTGGGTGTACAAGTTAGAAAGGGACCAGAGTCAAAGGGTTTTTTATTATTATTATTGTTTTAAGATGCAAACTGCAAAGCCACAAAATCAGAGGGGATGCTAGAATTCTGCTGGGTTCTCCTTTACTTCCCCAAATGGACTGCACAGAAAGCTGCCTCACCTTTGCTGACGCAGGCACCTGTGTCTGGCTATGCAGATACAGCCAAGGGTTAATGAAGCTAGATGGCAAATGCAGAGACTGCTTGTTACAAGGGCAGTGCATGATAGGTGAAGCAGCTTCAGCCAAACAAACAGCACAGGCATGTCAGTAACTGTCAAAAAAATTACAGCCAGGCGACGTAGAAGGTTCAGCAATAAACACAACTAAAGAGTGACAAATAAAAACATACCAAGCATGTTACACATCCAGTGGAAAAATCTATGGGAACTTTTTATACTACACCCTGGGGCAAAGAGGAAATTATGCCACAACAATAAGAGCTCTGAGCAAGGTCAGCTCAGACTCCAGCTTAGCAGCAGAGCTGAGAAAAGCCTTACTGAGGGAAAACAGGATAGTGCTGGCTCCCAAAATCTGCAGGCTGGAACCACGGATTGCTACAGCAGAACCATGGCAGCTTCTGCATTCCCAGCCTCTCCCAAGGCATCAGAAATAGCCCAAGTCTGGGACTCCCAAGGAAAACGCTGTTACACCCTGCAGAGGAATGTTCCACCCACAACTGTTGTTTCCTCCCATAAAAGGATTATTAGTGAGTTAATTTCTGGAGTTCACAGTATTGTCTGCAGACTTCTCCACTGAAATATCTCACCAGGAAGGGGAAGCCAAACAAGCCAGACTATTTTAAGGCTCCTGCACTCGGAGGAAATTCTAGGGCAAAATTTCAAAGGCAGATGCTTTGAACCGAGACACATTACACTCCACAGAGACAAGAGAGCATTCCTGTCTTTAGAGCCACTTAAGTAACTGTTTGGGGCCACATCTGTTTGACATTTTTTTTTTGTAGATTTAAAAGGTGCTTTTTCTAACACCTAAATGCTATTTGATATGAACACGTGATGAAGACTACTTGGGAAACTGTTTAAAACTTAAAGACTGATGATAAAAAGCTGCTCTGGCATCCTTCCCACACCAACTATTCACCTCCTAAACTTGCTTCCTTGCCTCACCCCAGAGATGGGACACAAATGTCACCCACTGCCACACCACCAGCACAGGGGACTCAAACACTGGCAGTGCAGGGGCTCGATCTGCAATGAGGATTTTGAACTCACTAACCCCAAGGTCTCTTTTTGGTTAAGGAGCATGGAGAGCACATTCCCACAGCTGCATTCCACATACTCACCGCTGGGCCTGATGGATTCAGATTGTTCTAACTGGGAGAACAGCACACAGCACTACTCAGACAGCTCTGCATTGGTAGCACTCAATTATCAAGCAAAACACCACTCTGCTCTGAAAAGCAAGGCTGGGCTCCCCTCTCCTGGACAGCTGTGAAGGTGCAGCTCTCAGCAAGGCTGAGGAAGGCTACATTGCTAGCAGCTTTGGTAAATGACACTCAAAGAGAATACAAGCTGTTGTGGGCTAAATTGCCTTGGTTTGTCTTCTAGGAACCTGTCTGGCACCACTGGTTTCCCAATACGCTATCAAAATTATATATAATCCCAGGAATTTGGGCAGTACTTGAACCAACAGCCTGCATGAGACTCCCAGTCCTCCATTTGGCAGTTCAAGCTGGCAGGAGATGGAAAAGCCAAGGCTGAGTGCCCTGAATCAGCTTCTCTTCCATGGCACGTGCTCTGCAAGGACAGTAGCTGCTTATGTGCCCAGTGTGGGTGCCCCACACATACACAGTGCTGGCAGGGCACAGTTAACAGAGACAGCACAGAAGGAGGCTTGGCAGGGAATCTCTCCAGGCTCGCTTGGGCTCAAACAGGAACTATTTTGCTGTCCTACCCCTGCATCTGAGGTTTAGGTTTCCCTGGGAAGTCAGAGATTGAAAGGATGTTTACAATAACGGTACTATTTCCCCCCCCAGACAAGTACAGCTCCTTCAGCTCTGACACCACGCAGTCAGATAACTCTGATTGCCATTTGCATGGTGCAATGTTAGGTGAGAACATCTCTGAAGGCAAGAGGTATTTGCAAAACACCTTCCAGATGCAATCTCTCAATAACCACACAGCACTCTGAGCTCAAGCAGCTACAACAGCAAAGTTCACGGGCACTTCTGTTCACAGCACAGGTTTTCAAGGAAAGGATGGATTGCACCATTTTGGGGTCCCAGTGTGTCAAAGAGTAGAAATATGTCAAAATACAGAAATGGCTTTTTTTTTTTTTTGGAGTACAAGGCTGCACGAACAGCCCCTTGGAGGTCAGCCAACAATGTATGTTTTAATCTCAGTTGCTTCTGTTCCCCACACACAGCTTCTCACCACTTCCTGCTCAGCCTTAACATCCGGTCTGCACAGAAATTATTCCTTCAACACAACAGACTTTGTAAGAGGGAAAAAAGTGAAATTGAAGCTTGTGCTATCAAAAAAAAATATATACACCAATTGCTACAGCAGCAAGGAGTAGAATTGCTGGAGAAGCCTTTCTGAATAGACAATGACCATCCCAACCCAGCATCTTATTCTTAAATCCAGTACTAAAAGACAAGAATCATTGTTTAGAAGAAAGTAGAATGATGGATGATTCGAGACATTAATATTCCTGGTCTGAACAGATGCAGGAAATACAGATGCACCAAATGATACCTCAAAATCCAATATCACAGAGTCCAAGCTCAGTGTTCACAAACACCACAGCCACAGCTGTGCTGGTCAATACCATACTCTGAGCAAACACATTTGTCAAGACAAAGACAAATGAAAACCTGGGAGTTGAATAAGGTACGCAACATGAACTGGCAGTCAGTCATCAAGCTTAGTCACAGCAGCCCAGGATACCTCAGCAAACAACCTAGTTAAAAGGCAAAATACCCTTTTATTGATTCTTACTCAATAGCAAATGTGTTTGTACCTGTTTAATCCAGTTAGTTTATAATTAGCCACATAATGGCACAACTGCAAGCCTCCTGTTCTTGCTTTTGCTTTTTGAAATTGATTTCTCATCTGCTTCCCTTTGCAGGGTGATCAGAAAGCAGGTTAGAACAGCTGCTCCATGAGCACCTCCGGAAATCAGCAGGGCAAAAGGCGGCAGAAACACCCCCCTCACGATGAGAGCAGGTTTCTGCCTGCCAGAGCAATCCTCAGTGCAGCATCACAAGACGAGAACCACTGGCTTTGCCTGAGATGAGGTGCACGTACCTGCCTGCCATCCTGTCCCACATTGGTCTGTCCTCTCACTACAGTTCGAATGCTGTCATCCAACTTCCTGGAGAAAGAAAAAAAAAAAACCTATCATGTCAAATCCATTCTCAATATGCCCGATCAAAACAATTTCTGGGAACCTTGAGAGTTACAAAAGGGATTAAAAAATGGAAAGCTGCTGTTACCAACCAACACCAAACTCATATTTCTTCCTCCCTCTTTCTCTCTGTGGGACATCAATATCTTACACAATTTGAAATTCCTGTTGCAAAAATAAAAACCCATTACCTAACTTAATTGGAGCTTCTAGCATTTCTCCTCCCTTAAGCAATACTGTTAGTTGTTCCCTGTCAGTTTCAATTTCTTCTTCTCACACAGTAAAGAGCAGTCTCAATTCTTTCAGGTTGGCAATGCCAAACTGCACAGAAAATCTGAGTTTTTTTTTTCCTGCTGACATTTTATATTTACGGTATGAATAACAACAATAACCACATGAAAGGAGAGTTTTTAACAATTGCTATTTTGATCCCACAAACAAAATAAACTTCTCAGCAACCAAATATTCTGGAGAGTTTGTCCTTCCAACCTCCAAACTGTACTAAAATTTGGTACCTGTTGCTACCATTGCTTTTCAAAGGTCTACTTTGCAACTCACCAGCTAAAATAACCTGAAGGGGACACATTACAAAGAGGAGAAAAATACAAAAACCTACAATTAGTGATATAGTTTTGTCTCTTTCTCACTCTATTAGACTAGAGGTTGATCCTGTCCTTGTCTTTTAAGCAAATTAACTCCAATTAACTACAGTATAGGCTGCACTTATGAAGCCTTGGTGGCAACCAGACTACTCCATCTGAGATGCAATGAAATGGAGAAACACTTACCTTATTTTCAATCTGATTTTGTTGACAACTTCATCGATGTTTGCCAAAGACTACAGGAGGAAAAACAAAAAAGAATGTTACAAGGAGAAAACTTCTGACCCACATCAGCTGTGACACTTCACCCTTTCTCATGCACCACACTTTACAAAAAGGAGAGCGATGATTTTTACAGGTGGAGAAAAAGACACATAACAACTTAGCTGCAGGGTGTCCCTGTGATTCCAGCTGTGTGTCAGCAGTAGCTGTCCTGAAATGCTGTGGTAACAGTGACCTCCAGTGGGCAGCACAGAGCTCTGGCCTTCCCTGGCCTCCTGCTGAACCCAACACCCTGCACTTGGGTGCAGGAGGCTGCTGGAGGTATTACTGGGAGGAAAAACAGCTCTCCACTGGCAAAGGGAAAAAGGATGAGGCAGCACCACCAGGAAACTGAACAGAGACAGCTGGAAGCCAAAGAGGCAGCTCTGCAGAGGGTTCTAAATGTGGTAACCTGCAATGGAGCTGCCTCTCAGTCTAGCCTTCAGCTAGGAAATACCTACTTTCACAACTGCCCCTGGGGCTGATGTGGGGAAGACCAAGGGTGGATAAAGGCCCTGTGGCCATCTCACTCTTTACATCTTAGAAGAAGAAACAGGTCTCAAACATGGATGACTCTGGTGACATTCCACACCCAACAACTGCCTCGTTTGGTGAAAAACACTGAAGATTCCTAACGATTAATACACAGCAAGTTATAAGATGTACTGCCAAAGTATGTAAGAAAGCTGATTTATGCCTACAGATCAACGCAGAACTTTTACTCCAGCAAACGCTTTGCATATAAAGAAACTGCATAATGAGTGAACATCATTAAATGCTAATTTAAGAAGTGATTATTGTCATAGTATTCCTACACACAGTAATGTTTAGAAGAAAAAGCTGACATATAGGTTTAAGCACGCCTTCAGCCAGGTTACCCTTCAAAATAAGGAGAGGGACATGCTGTGAGCACAACTTACTTGCTCAGTGGGAAAGAGAGTATTAATATACTCCACAGCATTGAAATCTGCTCTGTCCAGGGGGTCTTGGCTGGGAAATACCTGAAGGGTGAGAGGAGAGAAAAAAGCAATCAACAACACATCAGCTTTAGTTTTTGTAACTTTATGGAGTACCCACTGCTTTACGGAGCACCGCTGGGCAACAGCACTGTTCTACACAAACAGCAGTGCAGTGTTCTTCACGGGTCCCCAACCTATTACAACACCTCATAACACAGAGATAATGCACGTGCATGCTTCCAAAGCCAGCACAAGCATAATCCATCATGTACAAGAAACTCCCAGGACACACAAGCCATTAATTATGCATCTCAAAGCATTCCAATGCTTTCTGTTGTCTGGAAGTGGCTACCTTGCTGAGGCTTTGCCATTCTCTCTGCCTGGGCTTTGGGGGCCCTGTGGTGACAGACAGGGGAGTTGCTTTTTGCAGTCATGTAATGCAGAACACCATAAATTGAGAAATGGTTGTACAAGTTGTCCAGAGAGACTTTGGGTTTGCCCCCCCCCCCACACATGAAAAAATAGAGAAACAGAATCTGCTGAGTGATTCCCACTGCCCATGGGAAAGGGAAGGGAGAAGCTGTGGTGCAAACAGATCTCATCTGTCCTCAGAACAGCTCTAACAATGCTGATGCATCTGTCAGGCTTTGTTTGCTCTCTGTCCTCACCAACTAAAACATGCTGCATTCCCTTCTCTGGTACTGTATTTATTCCATGTCTACGCAGCCATCAGTTCTGCTCTCTGAGGCCAAAACCAGACCCAGTAAACGCAGAAGCCCTCTGCAGGCACTCAGAGCCTCCACAAAGCCCTGGGCACATGCACTGTTTACACTGTACGCCTTTTAGAGAATAAAAGCAGTGTTTTTATGAGGATGCTTAAAGGAGAACCTGGAGGTGGTGAGGTTCCAATCTCTGGGGGTGTTTCAGAAGTGTAGTGATGTGGCACTGAGGGACGTGGTCAGTGGGCATGGTAGGATGGGCTGAGGTTGAACTTGGGGATCTGAGAGGTCTTTTCCAACCTGAATGATGCTGAGATTTATGACCTTACACAACCTACTGACAGAGTACTGCTGTCCCAGCTGTCCAACACAACAGCTGTGCGGCAGCCAAAAAGAAGCAGGAACCTGTTAAGTACACACGAGGTCATGCCTGAATGAAGAAAGTGCTCTGACATCGGCCTGTTCTAAGAGCGCAGACACGGTACCACAACCAGCCCTGCTCTGCACGTTCAGCTCATCCCAAAGCTCCACAAGCATTAACAGCAGCTGAAGCAAGGAGATGGAGGGGAGATAAAAGCCAGCAAGGATTTCGCTCTCAAAACACAGACACCAGTGCTGGCTGGGGAAGTTGCTGCTCCTACATCTACATCACAGCTCACCAACCAAAATCACTGCCCCAAGTTTGCCAGCATGCTCCCACTTTGCTGAGCAGAAGTCAGCAGGCGCTGCCCAAAGCAACGCGAGGAACGCTCGCAGCAGGACTGGAACACTGGGAGGGATAGGAAGCAATGGAAGGCGGTGCCAGCCTCAGCAGGCCCTTCTTTCAGCCATTCCTGAGGTGAGAACCACCCAGCAGCTCAGTGCGAGGTATGCCGACCCCACGTGAAAACAACAGTCGTGCGATTCGAGCCGTGAGGGACAGGGATGTGGCGCCAGGGACACAGAGCGCAATGCGGGACACGGGGCCGCCCGCACGCAGCGCTCAGCAA
>JAOWBP010054116.1:0-10138 GCA_028571105.1 Tragopan temminckii
TCCAGCTACCATCCACCAGCATCCCAGGTCCTTTTTGGCAGGGCTGTGCTCTATTCTTACATCCCCCAGCTTGTATTGATAGTGGGGGTTGCCACGACCCAAGTTCCAGAACTCTGCTCCTTTTGTTCTCGTACATCACCAAAGGAATCTGAACCTCTATATTCCTCAAGAAAAATACTCACTGAACTTGAGGTGAGTTGGGAGAGAAGGATCAGAGCTACCTCTGTCATAGCTCAGTAGTAGAAGAGTCTAATCTGTAGAAGCTGGCACAGGTAGAGACTCCACTTAAGCAACATGAAAGTCTGCAACAAAAATCTGATCTAATCAAGACCACAATCTTTATAGCAGAAACCTTAAAAAATTGACATAATGTAACAAATTGGTTCAAAGCATTACTACTACAGACCTCCATGCTAAATTCCCACATTCTTAGCAGTTTGTAAAAATGTTTAATTTATGTTTATGTATTCTTATTCAAAATGTTAGTTAACGGCCTGTAGGGACCTGGTAATAGGATCCTTTTTTCTTTTTTATGTTTATTAGCTACATTAATGACTGCTTCTGCAATTCTGCTACAAAGGCTTGTGTTAATGAACGCCAATTAATTCTGAAATGATTTTAAACAAAGGGTGATGAGAATAACCAATCAACCATGACAGTGTAAAGAGCAAGCAAGCTGCTGTGACCTAATTTTTCTGTGTTGAGTCTTTACTGTCAGAGTGCACTGTTATTCTTCAAGAACACCTATGGATTTTACATATACCTACTACAATACAGTATATCATTTTATACTTTGGAAATTCTCTGTTCCTTTTCAGCATGAGAAATCACTGCATTTAAACTACAGGTTTCATAATACTGACTTATAAATGGCAAAAACCTCAGAGGTCAGGCATATCTCCACATTAGAAGGACCTTAGCAATTTCAGCCTCTTAACTTTTAAGACATGAGAGCTGGCTCAAACAGTTGGAATATGTGGCCTTCCAGATAGAAATACAATAAAGAACCATCCCTCTGGTTCACACTGTTTAATTAGAGACGTAACATCCACCAACCTACTTATTTATTTATTCATTTATTTAATTTCCGTAGCAAATGCATCTTTTAGACATTTAGTTCAATTCATAAGAACCCGAGTCTAAAAATTCCCTGAAACTGGGAACAAGTTGAGCAATTACACTCCTGAAATAACACACGTATGTGTCAAATCTGACCTAAAAAGTAAATAGACCATGGAGGCAGATATAACTTTTATGTGTTTATTGAATGAACAAGCATTCAAAAAGTCATCCAACACTATTCTAAATTTAAACAAACTGAACTGAAATTGAGAAAAGCTATTTGTATTTTTACCAAGTATCCACATATTGGGCTTCTAGGACAACTGTATTTTTGATAACAAAAGCTGCATACTTTAAATCCCTATATATCACAGATTGTCTAAAAAGACCAAATTCCACCATTTCTTTATTCTTCATTAATGGACATACATTAGGAAATGGATCTCGCTTATTCATTGTCATTTGTAAAGGTTCTCTTTAGCTGGGACAGCACATTAAGTGATATTTTAGCCCAACACACTAAGTGGCATTAAATTTGTCGCCCAAGAAAAAGTCATGTTTTGCAGGGAGGCAACTCTTCTTTTCATCACCTTACTCTGGAAGAAGAGGAGGGAAACATATGTGGGACTATACATGAGGTTCTGCTGTCAGAGAGAACACGAAGGATTCCCCAGGTGTCCACTAACTGCTTCAAATCCAACCCTGAGGTCAGCATTTAGCCTCCTGTTTTCAACAGGAGATGCTCATGGTTCACTGTGGGGATGTCTTTCATCCCTCAGAGAAGCATAGCTGAAGAAACTTCCTTGTAAAGAGAGAGCAAGAAAAGAATGAGACAAGAAGCTCAAGCACAAAAATCTTTTTGTTCAGTTCTCTATGTGCAATATAGACACTTATATTCTTAAAACAGTATGAAAAACATTTCTGAAAAACCAAACACAAAGGACTGTATCAGTTTTACTAAAAGAAACTTGTACTTATCACAATAGGCTTCAGTTGAGTAGAGGTAGAATAGGATCCATGACGCCACAAGTCAAATGCAGTGTTCTCCAGTGTCCGCATGGAATACCTACTGAGGCCATGCTTAGAAGACAGCAACCCATTTCAACCTCCTTTCCTCAAACACGGTGGATGCAGAGTCTGCAAATCCTTTCCTATGGTGCCAGCTGAGCCATGAGTAGCACTCCTACCTCAAACAACCAATTGGAACTACTGGATTTCCATCACCTTGACAGAAACATTTATAAGAGGTTGATGGTGTGATGTGGGGAGACTGAGTCACAGTATCAGTGTTCAGCAAGCAGGATTTCTAGCATCCATTTACTGAAGCCACTCCATATTGTTGATGACTGATTCATATCTATAATGGTCAAAGATTTGCATTAACATCTAGCCCTCTACAGAGGGTTTATTACTGAAATGCCGATTCAACTATAGCTGTAATGATCCTACTTTATAATGCACACATTTCAAGCACTTATGCAAATGGTTTAAAAAAACAAACAAACAAGCAGTTATATTATGCTCCTAACATAATAAGAATGTGTCATCACACCCTATCAAGCAATCACATCAAATGGTGACGTGATAAGGAATTTTGCTGTTATGATACAAAAGAAGGAACTTGGGGGGAAAAGGTGCAGTACTAAAGAAATGATAGGCTACACCATCTAACATTCACCAATCTGGAGCCTCTTTCAGTTATGAGAAAGTCAAACAGAAAGATGAAAGATAAAGATGGAGTGACATATTATTTCTCATTTTCTTTGCTTTCTTAATATTAAATGGAGGATCTCAAATTTACCATGCATTTCAACCAGCTGCTGTGTGAAGTAACAGATATTTCAATCATAAAAAACATTTTCAAACTCCTGGACTTCAGGTTTTTCATCATCATATTGCTGTATACACTGTACCACTAACAACACAATATACAAAAAGGACAAAACGTCAGCCCTTGATGGAAATGAACTCACCACCCTTTGCTGGAGTTCAGCATTCAACAATCAAACCTTGCTTAATTTAAATGTGTGTTAGATTGCCAGTCTATTATTCCTCCAGCTTTTCATAATGATTTCTAACACTGGCCAAACTTCATACATCTGGCTGAAAATGTTTCTTTTTAAGAAATGCAAAAGCCAACCAATATATAAACCTAATAATTAAATTACATTTAGCTGCTGGCCACTGATATTCTGCAATACTTTCCCACTGAGGGAGCTATAGTGATCTGATTTAAACAGTAATCTAGCAGAACACTTTTCATTGCCTGTGATTGTTGTGCAGAGTAAATAGGCTCACACCAGATTTGACTCTAATTTGGGTTTTAGAACAGTTAATTTGAACTTAAGCACCTATGGAAGGGCTGTTAACAAGAAGTGTCTGCACACTGGAATCCTTTTTGTAGCTGTGCTATTTAAATCCAGCACCAAGAGCTCCTTATAGACAGAATATACTTTCTAGCAAGCCATTTGAAATGTTGTGGGTGGCAGAAAACAACTTATCAGATATTTAGCAATGTCAAAGGAAAATAAAATGGATGTACGTGTTGGATTCTTGCTACATGTGTGCCAAGCAGAAATAAAGACACAGCTATCTTGAGACTTAATTGTCCTAAGATCAAAGGTGCCTCTGTCCTTTATCGTGGAATTTGGGTGCTTAAGCAAAAGTTCCCAAGTTACTAAGAATAGCATGCAAATATCTAAAGTCTGAATTTCATCATCATTAGCTATTACATTAATAGCACAAATGTCTTAAATCTTAATATTCTGGCTCATTACCTTAGATAAAAGGCCATTAATATAAAAGGTGTCTTAGTCTAGCAGCAGAAGTTTTAAAGGTCTTTGTTTTGCTTTAAAACAGTGTCTCTCTTATGGTATTAGTGGTTAGCACAGGAACTGAATCATAATAATATTATGATTAATAATGATAATATTGCATAACAATGTAAGTTCTACTAGGACTTTGGCTCAGACACCATTTAGCTTAATTTTACTCTATCATAAATCAAGTCTGTTAAGCTCTATTTGTATCTGGGTGGTAAATGAACATTTCTTTCTACCAAAATTGCAACAAGAATAGATGGGGCTGTAGGAAATCTGCTTTGGATTTGTTGGCTTTCAAACATAAATCACAAAACAAATTATTCTAAGTAAGACAGATCAGAAGTTGGTCTATTAAGTGGCAATCTTGCCTAAAGGAAAAAAAAAAAAAGTGTACAGAATAAATCTCAACAATCAAGACAATCCAGTGGTCCATGGTAGACTCCTGATATCTCAGCATCTCATTAGAAGTTTCCTGCTATATCCAGTGCCCAAAGCGATCAGAAACAGTGGTCAGCTCCGAGTGTTTAGCAGAAATCATTCAAACAAAGTGTTAGAAAGAGGAGTCCACTGGGACAGTGCTACACAGATATCAGTTTAAGATTAGTTTCTTGATACACAGTAAGATCAGAGTCAGGACCTGCAATTCAAACCCAAAAGTAAAGCGTATACGGTTTTGTAAAGAAAACACCATTGATTCTGATCTAGTTAGGGTAAATTCAGTCATCATTAGAGCACCAGTAACAGACTGTCGTGGCTTCAAACTCTGTGCAGTTAGGTTTTTTCGTGTTTCTTCATCTGTTTCTTTTGTGTATGTGCTCACGTTTGTGTTGGGGGAGGAGGAAGAGGGGAGTATTTGGTTGTTTTCTTGTGTGTTTTTTTTTTTTAAAGAACAAAGGAACAAGCAGTCAAAATTTGCCCAGAGTTGTACTTGAGCAACTGGTAATAAAAATGCATTTAAGACATACATCCTAAATGGATCATTAACTGAACTTTGAATATTGCCTCTTTGTATCTTCTGTTGAATTATGAACTGTTTTTAGGTTCAGGTGTATTTAAAATAATTAGTGATAGCAACTTTTAGCAGTTTTATTTTCAATTAAAATGTGTTTCTTACTGCTCTTCTCATGTACTTGTTCATTTTCCCCAGACATAAGCAAGATGTAGACAGATACATTGTTTATTTACGACCCCGATGACAGTTAATGTGGCATATGCTCCTACAGTGTTTGACAGATAAAGTGAGTTATTTGCAGAATCTGGGTTTATTTATTTATGAATACTGAACCAGCGATAGTATTTGCAAAGTTCCCCATTTACTTTCCCAGGAGCTTGCTTTAGTGCAAGTTGTGGTGTTTTGAAGTGCTGCATAAGAGGACACCACAAACACCGAGTCCAGCCTGTCAGTGACAGATCCATCATCTGTAGGTACTAATTGCAAAATTCTCTCAGCATTTATTTTTATAGGCCTTGATCCAAACAGCACTGAAGTTGATGAGAAGATTTCTGTAAGGGGTGGGTTAGGAATTTGAGCCTTTAAATGTCAGCAGAAGAATAGGATCACACCTGGGTTTTGCAGGCGGGCATGGTATGTAGAAGGTATGAGGGGATTAAAAAAAGAGTGAAAGCTTTTCATCTACTGATCTGTATAATCAATGAATATACAGATGTTATAATTAAGAAATATACAAGAAAGTTATGCTAAATAGGTTACCGTGCTGAAGAAGAATGGATGAAAAGCTTACCCTTGTCCTGGGCTCACTGAGAAGACTCCAAGAGGAGCAATCTCCAAAAGAGATCCTTCTCCAGTGGCAGTCAGCTCTTAAATGGGGTCTAGCAGAGGTGCAGCCAGGCTCCACCCCTTCCTGTAGCACAGGTGAATTACCTTCACCTGTGTTCCCAGGGCTGGCTCAATGCTTGCCTCATGTGGTCAGTCAGAGGTTCAGGCCGTGGTTCAGCAGTTCCCATACACTAATCTTAATTATAAGGGATCAAAACCTGCTTCCATTGAAGCTGAACATAAAAATTATACCGAATTAATCAAAACCCAAATTGATCTTCATGGAGAAAATGCACTAATTTATCCTTTTTGGTAAAAAACAAACAAACAAAAAAACCCTCAAATGTGGGGATACCCAATTTTGACATAATTACTTGTATCGTTGTCACTTAAAGCTAAATACGCAATACAATGTGATGTGTGGTGGAGTACTGTCTGTTCATTCTTTTTCCCAGCAGCCTCCTTTGCTGCCTTTTCCATCCTTTGGAATAGTTCAGAACTTCCCCTCAGAACGCTGCAGACAATGTCAGCAGCAGTGACTGCAGCTCAGCGCCTTGCCTCTAACCCTGCTAGTGATGAAGCACAGCATTTGTGCAAACGTGTTATGCAAGATGCTGCAACTTTGAGAGCCCAGTGTCAAAGGTAATCCCCAAGGAGACTTGCATAACAGCCACACACAAAAATGCCAGTGTTGTCTTTCTGTTAAAAACAACAACAACAACAACACAGAAGAACAAAAAAGCTGAAAGGAACCCTATGCAATGTGTCAACTATTTTTTTCCAAAGGCAATCACAATTGAGCTGTGTGCACATTTTGCCTGATTTTCAAATGGCTTGAATACATCCCTTTATGGTGTATGCTTTTATGCACGCATACAAACCTTTGCCATAGCTATCTAGGCCTCAGAACATTTGGAACCCTTTCAAAGAGTATTTATGCTGTCTATTGTGGGTAGACCTGAGTTTTCTCAGCTTGTGCTTCAAGCTGGAAAAAAAAGTGTAAACCCAGTGTGGAGCTCTCAGCAGAGTTTATTAGGTCAGGCACAGAGCTGTGGCAAATGTAGTCCTGTGGTTTATTTTCTTCCCCCTCAGCTCAGACAGAAAGCAATCACTCATGAAGGAAAGCTACGTTCCAAAATATCTGCCATGTTCTTTGACCACAGGACACTATATCCAAGGTGAGGCTTTGCTACAAGAATGTGGGATTACAACAATCCTTATGCAAAGTCCAGCCATTACCACCATGAAAACAGACAAAGACAGTGGGAGAGCACATTTGAATACCCTCTCTCACATGCACACAAAAATAAATAAGCTTCAGTAATACATTGTATACATGTGTGCTATAATCATCTTAAGGTTTAAGAGCAGCTTTCTAACTCAAAGCCTCCTAACAGAAGATGACTGAAACAACAGTGCTATGCCAAGAAAAGTCTCTTTGGCCTCTGTTACTGTAAGTGAGTATGTAGATCTAAGGGGCCATATTACTGCCTATGTACTATATACATAGTATTTTACAATTCTATTTATAAATATGCACACAGAAAACAAACGTATATCACTGACAGAAAAATCATCATCTGAGTCCTCTGCCATAGCCTCACACATTTTACTGAATGAATTGTCTTTAGCACAGGCTCTGAGTGCTGGTAGAAGCAATCCAGTTTCCCTTCCTGCACCAGTTGCCCCATGCTGCCTGTGCGCTTGTGACACCTACGAAAGCATGCCCACCACACTCTAGTGCTGCAGGCTTGGTCTTCCTCAGCACCTCTCTTCCTCTCCCCGTCTACCATTACAATAAAATACCACGGATGATCCTTGAGAGTGCCAAGCAAATACTCCCTCCATTGTATGTAGGTTTGCTATCGTAAGGGAGTTATGTTTGAGAAAACATTTTATTAAGAGCATGCCACAGAGATAGCATCTTTTCTTTCTGCCTTTGGCTATTGACTTTAAACCTGGAAATCCCACCCAGTAAGGATTTCTGACAACACCAAACTCCAAGAGCAGCTTGCAGTAAAGTGCTGTATTCTATTTCAATAGTTTAAAATCCCACTCACTGTAATCACATCATTACCCATCATAGAGGGCTCCATGTTAGATCATATAGATATGATCTAATTTGGCCTTGTTAAAGGACAATCCTTACGACAGTTTGTCTGGGAACAGTATTTCCTATGCATTTGACACAAATAGCCTTTTCTTCAGCATCAGAGCTGTATGTCTTTTATTCTAGCTATTTGTTCTTAAACAAACATATTTACTGTATCTAATGAAAGGGAAAATCCCTCAATCCCTCTCCCTGTTCATGTCTCTATTCCCTTCTGTCCTGTAGTGACTTGACATGTGCCTCACCCCAGAAACTGAAATGGGGCCAAGAGTTGTAGAGAATTGTTCTGGGCTCCCACTACTGAAAGAACATGCTCATTCTTTATGGAAAATCTCCCACACAAGACTATAAAAATCAGCTCTCTTTTAATGTGCTTAACTTATGGAAGTTACCTGCATCCCTTACAGGCATGTTCCCTTCTCCAAAAGCCTTATTTCAGCTGTCCCTGTGGAGATGCAGCCAGTAGTGAAGGGAAAGCAGGTTCTTTTCTCACCATCTGCTCACACAGGTGTTTTCACTTCTTTCAGGCAAGCTATAGAGGTTCTCCATGCTCATTCACCCTTTCTATAATACTGTCAATGTCTATGCAATTTGTGCTGGGTCACCAGTCTCTGTGCCAGAGCATTAAGCTGTATCCTCATCTGTAAGAGGCATGGCACAATAGCTGATCTGCAGAGATCTGTAAGGGAGAGGAGGTGAGGGAAGGGGCAGAGTGGTTAGTCTAACTTCCGAGCATGTTCTAGGCATCCCTGCAGAGCTTCTCTCCTTTCAGTTTCAAACTTAAGAAAAGAGACTGCTCCACAGAGTGAAGCAAAGAACACCAACTGGACAGTTATTGATGTGCTTCCAAAGGTTGATCCTAAGCTAGAATAGTATCTCTTTTTTTGAGTTGCGCACTCCAGTAACTGAGCAGTCAATGGTGAGATGATATTCCTGGTTATTTGAAATCTGGTTGCTTGTCTGAAGTCTCCCTTATAGCTAAAATATTGGTTCTGAAAAGATGGGATAAGAAGTATGAGTAAGCAGGCCATCTCTCAAGAGTTCTGACATTTGGGATTAGAGACTTATGGGATGTAAAACACTGATAAAAACAGAAAAAAAACCCCACAATATTATCAAAGTAAATCAAATATATCCAGTACATCAACATATATTAAAAACTGTAGCAAACAAGTTTCCTGATGAAATGCAGGTGCAGTTACATCATAGTATAATGTGTTTATAAAAACTGCATTTGCAAATTTTAATTTTTCTTCCCCTCTGAAAAGCAATAATTCTCTAAATCCCTGTTACATCCCACCTTGCTACTCTCCCTAAGTCTTATTCAGACCAATCATTTTTGGTCCCATATTGCTTTTTCTATTCACAATCAGAAAACCCTAGTTCTCATGTGGAACCTCTTGCACAGCAGTGACAACATAAAGGAGCAAAACGGGTCTAATCTGGCTGTATTTTATTATCACCTCTGTTCCTTAGAAAAAGGTCTACTCCTTCACTCTGTATACCTAGGGTACAGCAAATCGGGTACTTTATGTTTCAAGGAACTGGCAGGAGCTGATTTATCACTGCACTGAAGGGTTACAGCGCAGTGATTAGAGACTTATGGGATAGTTACAAGTACAGATTTTCTAGGATTTAAACATATTTCCTCATATTCACAGGCAGAAATTTTTTGAATGCAGACCTACCTCCCTTGCAGTCTGCACAGTTACTAACTTTCTACCTGGTAGAAGAGGGAATAATTTATGACAGTGAACAAACGTCAGCCATTGGCAGAGACAGTGCACGCCACCTCATTGGCTTTTTGTTACTCCACAAAACTTCACAAGGAACTTCAGCAGCTTGCTTTCAGAAACACTGGTAAAGCTCTACCTCCCCAGTTCCCATACTGAGATCTGCAAAACATTTGTGGTTCATGACAATGCAGTGTGTGGACCATACCACGACACCACGTTAACCACTGACCTTTGTGATCATGGTATTGTGCAGCAAATGATGTATTTGCTAGGATCACTTGCTTGGAATTAAAATTACTTTCTGATATTTTTTCTAGCTAACTTTGTGCCATATTTCATCTCAATAAATAAGTATACGTGTTGGTAAGAGGATATTACGAATCCCTCTTTCTTCCCAGTACAAAATAAACTGTGCCACTTTCCTTCACAAGGAAGCTGTATAAGGAAGCTACTCCTGAATACAAGGTGAATCATATCATCACAGAATCATAGAATGGCCTAGGTAGAAAAGGAACATGACGATCACTGAGTTTCAGCCCCCCTGCTATGGGAAGGGTCGCCAACCAGCAGACCAGGCTGCCCAGAGCCACATCCAGCCTGGCCTTGAATGCCTCCAGGGATGGGCCATCCA
>JAOWBP010054117.1:0-10137 GCA_028571105.1 Tragopan temminckii
TGTACAGCTCGGTTATTAGTTCATTTGTTTTCAGAAAGCAGCTTAACCTGATGTTAATACAGTGCAGAGGAGGAATCAGATAATTACAAGGCTAATTCAGTTATGAGTTTAAGTGGTTTCAGTCTGATCAGTGGACATAATTATGCGTTGCTGATCTGTATTATCTAAGAGTTGTTTATTGTGTGTCAGCATGTAAATAGCTCCTGTTGCATTCAGGATAGTATGTTACACTGGAAAATTCTGTTTATGTACGTTAGATGTTTAGGGAGAATGCATGTACTTAATTTAAAAGATTAATTATGGAGATGTTAGGCAGATACAAGTGAATAGGAATCTTGGGAGAGTGATCTGATGGGCACTGAATGTAGTCTCATCTCTTACCCTGTATAGAGACCATTGCAGAAACTGTGTGCTTCAGAGTTGGTTCATTTTTGTTGTTGTGTTCTTTGTTCCAGTTGGCAATAGCAGATACAGATTCTATGATTTGAAACAACTCAGTTAGCTCCTTATGGAATGTTCTGTCCCACTCAGTTTTCTCTTGGGGACTTGTGAGTGTCATGTCACATAATCTCATTTGTGCAGCTTCTCCCGCAGAGTTCTGGCATTTCCAGAGATGGGTCAGTGCATGTAACTTTGGTTGCTGTTAAACAAGCAGAGCTGTCAGCACCATCTACGGACATCCATTACATGCTTCTAAGTGGTAGTACCAAGTGTTCACTTTGGGGCTTCTTGGCAAGAACTAGAAAAATTCCAGTCTTGATAGGATCTGAATATAATCCTTGTGAAAGAAGAGTATCTCTATCTCTGACCAGGTGCTGTGTGTGAATTGCTGGAATGTGGGGCTGTCTTTTCAGCAGTACCACTGACTTGCTGATCAGTCTCACCGGTGTCTTTCTCCTTTTTCTTTATCTCTGAAGAAGATATGATCATGGGACATTGTTAAGTTTCCTGAAGATAAAATGTGCGTACACATTGCTTTAAGTTCTTTAAAAACAAAACAAAAGGCACTGGAGTAAAAGCATCTATTGCAAAGGAACGAAAACAAATGGTGTAGCATGTGCCTCTGAGGTTTATTGCTGTGTTTCTTCCAATTGCAGCTGGAGGACTTGCTTGTTGGCTATTTCACATCAGTCCTGTGCTGCTACTTCTTGGCATCCCACTTCAGTATTTATTTTGGTCCTGGTTTTGGAATTTCCCCTCACAGGAAGATTCCATACTCCATATATGGAAAAATTAGTTTTAAAAAAGGACTTTTTTCCATTGGTCCTATGGATTCTTTTCTTAGTAAGCGTAAGAGTGGCCATCTGTTTGCTTGAAAGCTCTGATCCTAAGGGCCAGTAAAGTCAACGAAAATGTTATCAGTAACTTCAGAGACTTTAGGATCAAGGCGTTCTCATGTGGTGTGCTCTTGCCATTGGAAAGAACAACCACTGTTTTGAGCTGTGACATCTTACTGGCACTTTAAAGCATCGTTTTGTGTTAGTTTAAAGCCCATTTGTTGATATGCATGCATTCACATGCCAGGAACTCATTCTGTGCATCTCCTGGTCCTACAAGCAAGTGGTGCTCATTATTTCTTCAGTGGGTCTAATACTGTGTCTGAGCTGTGGTAAAAGCTCATTCTCTGATTACCACTATAGCTGGTGGAAAGGAATTGACAGAATGCATGAATACAACTGTCTGCTCAGGCTTTGGCTCATATTCCCAACTTGCATGAGTCGATTGTTAAATGTGACAATGTTCAAGTGCTGATGTAACTGGAGGTTGGCCCTGCCCATTGTGTAGACCTCTCCTTTCCTCAAACATTTTTCCCTATCACTTCAGGACAACAGTTTGTGAAACAAATAAAAATGAATTTCTTTGGGAACAGAGAATGCCCTGCAATATAATAACTGTGAATTCTGAGGACCACTGAATCAAGTTGGCAGGTTATAACTGGTTTAAAAAGGGAGCAGGAGCAAGGCTTTAACAGCACAGATATATCTAATGTTCTCATCAGATTTAGAGGAAGAAATGACTTCAGAGCTCCAGGAATAAATTTTTGCTGAACAGGTGGTGACATTAGCAGAGTCCCAGAAGCTACAACTGTTGTCCCAGAAGCCAGCAGCTTATTAGTGTGCAGTACAATCTGCATTTAGGAAGATAAAGGTAGATTTGCCCCAGTCAGAGTCTGGCTTTACAAATAAGGAAATTCTAAAATCAGTGTGTCTGGATTGATGTTTTCTGAGCTCTTTGGAGTTTGCATTTGCAGTCTTCTCTTTGGCAGTCCAGGAGCTGGTGACTTGCTCTTTTAATGGATGCAGTGCTTGTCACATTGTCAGTTCCTGGAAGTGGGGCCTTGGCAGTCTCTCTGGGTACCAAAAAAAGTCATGTTTAAATACAGAGCTTGGTAGATACAATTCAGTCCTTTACAGAGAATCAGCAGAAGGATTATTCACTATTTCTGTGGTCCTGTTTCCACTTCTTTTAAGACTGCTGTAAATTTATGGTACCCAGCTTTATGTGATTAAATATGGAGAGAAATGCACTTCTTTAGAAAGCTACGGTTTTTTTATGGCATTCCTGTTGATTTCACTTTTCTTAGTTAATATTTTTTTCCCTAAACCCAGTTTTCTTAAAATATTAAGTAAGAAAATAACACTCCCTTTGTATTAAATTCAAGGGATAGCTGTCGTGTGGTGGGATTTTCAGCTTTCCTACTCTGTCTCGAGGGGTTGTACTGAGCTCTACTGTACGGAAGTGAAGTTCAGCAGAGAAACCTAGGGGTGACTGGAATCTCACTGAACTTGCCTGTGTCAATGTGGAAGCAAGGCTGCTGCTGGATAAGATGATGCCTTGGGCCTTGCTTGCCCAAAAGACCTGTCCTGTATGACTGCGTGGCCCAATGTGACAAAGGAACAGCGAACTGCCTGGAGCTTGGTGCTTGCTGTGATCCTGGGGGACGTGGTCTGTAGCCCTGCACAGAAGTAGTGTGGTTTCCTGCTAGTTGCCTTCATAAAGGGCTGCGATGTCCGCCCTGCGCCGTGTTATCTCTGTTCTTGTTTTGGGAAGAGGGTGGATAAAGAAGCCCTCTTTTGAAAGCTCTTCTTCATGAGAAACATCTGCTGTGCCAGGCCTTGCTGGGTCAGCACTTGGATCTGTGGAAGAACACTGCTCCTCCAGGAGACAGACGTCACTTAGATACTCAAGTATGGTATGACTACAATCTGTAGTCCTGCATCAGGCGGATTCCCCGGTGACTCCGTTTGGATTAGCTGGCCAGAAGTGCATGGAAGGAGAACTCCAGCTCTAGATGGCAAACTCAGCTAAACTGTTGACAACAATCTGAGAGTAAATGTTGGCTTGGAAAGTTTTCCTATTTTTTCACATTCAGTCCTGGATTTTTTCCATGGTTACAGTGATTGCTCTCATCCTGGTTTGGTAAAGTCGTGCTGATGGTGGTTGGTTTTATGTTATACTTGTATTTTTGTTTGGTTATTTCTATCTAAAATGTCATTTCTACAAAAGTAAAAAGAAGAATGATTTTGCTTATCAGATTGGCAAAGGGAAGCAAGAGCCCGTCCAATCCCACCCTGCTTAATTGCAATAAAATGACATCCCATGACACAAGCTGCCCAAAAGGATGATGAATTACTCGGAATGGATGCAATAACTTAATCTGGCAGCAGCGAAGGCTCTGTCTCATGTTCCAGTAGTTCTGTGAAGTTACATTCGCTAGGGAAGTGGATGTGGAACAGCAGACAAACCTTGCAGATCTTCAGGGCATCATGTGGAGTTTGCTGAACTTGAACAGCGTAAGAATAAGGATTTAAAAGAACAGAGTATGTTAACTATTAACTGTTAGTATTGTTCAGCTTTGGCAGCCCAGGAATTACTGCTTGTGTGTTGAAACATGGGGATTAACGATGGATGTCAGTTTTGATTTTCGTAGTGATAACCAGGCATTAAAAATGTGATATCCTGTATTCTTTACTTCTTCAGCTATTGTTTGTACTTGTTCATGTAGATAGCGCATCAAAAAGACTTTTTTCCTTACAGCTCAAGGTTTTGCTCACGTTGGCACTAATGAGTTTGAAGAACTTTGGCTGCTTCTCATAAGAAGTTTAAAATTTTGCAGGATTGGTTTCAGATTTATTCCTCAGGCACTGGCAATACTGCTGGCACCATTTGGGAGCATGGTAGAAAATTAAATAATTATGATTAGCAATAGATTGAAGTGAGAAAAAAATTCCCTGCGTGGTTTTGAATGATGGAAGCATGAAAGGATTGAAATGTTGCTCTAATACTGCTAGAATTGACAGAAAGTGATCTGACTCTTGAACCATGCTGCTTGTGATTAAGTTGTGATTTCTTTCTATTGCTTTGAAATGGAATAGGGAGAAAAACTGTTTCCAAATGTATCTTGCTGGTAATTGAGGGTTCAGAAAGGCGGTGTTGATTGGTGTGTTTCTGCTCTTTGATTTGCTGGTTTCCCAAAGTTATGTTACAAGGGCTTTTCAAAATTCCCGTTTACTCAGACCATGCAAATGTTAGGCTCACCCAGGAGCCCTGGTGTCAGGCAGCGTCCAAAGAGAACTGACGTTTGAGCTGCATTCCTTTCAGCATGTCTTCCCCCTATCTCCAGCAGTGGATACTCAGTTAGACCTCAGGTCACTTTTACTGACATTAAGCAGTATGCTAAACAGCAGTGAACTCTTAACTGCTAATTTAAAGAAAATAAAAAGCAGTCACTTTTCTTTTTTCTAAGAGATCCCCACTGATCTTGCATTGTCTGCCTGTTGCATAGGGAATATTTAAAGCATTAACTGCAGCTCACAGTGCTTAAGGAGTTACTCTGTTTGACTCTGTTTTCTTTCCCAGCAGTTTGCAATCGGCTGTACATGTTTTCTTGAAATGCCGACAAGTTTCTCACTCACATTTTGAATCCTTATTTTTCAGTTTTTAGGCACTTGGGTACATTTTCCTGTAGCTTCAAGTGATGTCTGGTGAAGGTCAGTGCACTATATTAACCTGCCCTTAAGCACAAATAAGTTCAGGCTCTACTGCCAAGAGATGACCTTTTGATTTCTTTTCACCTGACACAATAAGGGCTCTGTTCAGAATTCTTCACTCTTCCTTTACTTAGGCAAAGTCCCAGCCACTTGAATAGGTTTGCATGGGTGAGGAGGATCACAAAAGTTCCTGAAGCATGGCGTGGGGATGGCTGAGGGTTCTGCACTGTAGTTTAGTTTGAGAAACTGGAAGAGGCTCAGCATTTATTGTGGTCAGAAAAGAGAAGTGAAAGGTGAGAGTGGATTTTGTTGTGACTTGCATCACTACTGTGTCTGAAGCTACAGGAGTAAGTACTGGTTTTAAGCTACATCTGATCAACAGAGATAGTGAGGTTTATGTACCACTAGAAGGCTGTATGCATTGCCAATGGGTAGCTGGTACTGAAGTACTCAATGCTTTCCCTTCCAATCAAGGTGTGTGCTTGAGTTGTGAGATGTAGGACTGCTTAAAGCGGGAAAAACTCAAGGTTAAGACCTGACCTGCAAAGGACAGCTGGAAGTCAGAAGAATACAGCGCTCCTGACTCATTATTTGCTGTTAGCAAGGGTGATGATGGTTGTTGCTGATTCTGTGAGGTTAGTATCTTTTATCTGACAGCCATAAGGTTATTTTTCACAGGCTGCTGCATGCTATTTGCCAAACAATTTCTTTACTAGCAGGGAACTTTTTAATATACAGCCAGTAAAATATCTCAACTTTGTTGAGTGATCGATAGCCTGAGATTATCTGAATGTATGATTATCATGGGGTTTTGTGTCAAGGACTGATTCCTCCTACGGGAGTGTAACAGTTTATGCAGTTTATGTTAAGTGGTCTGAAATACTAACTGTCATCTGGACCACCAGAGCATAACAGGCATTGCAGCATAGCAGTAAGACTGGACTTGTAGGATAACTAAAATCCCTTTCAAATGGGCAGGGTAAGTATAAACAGCTCCCACTGCTCTCTGCTGGAGATCTTGCAGTTCATTTTTCAAATGGAGGAGGCACATGGAGGTATGATCGGTACAAACATCGGGATTTTTCTAGAAGTGTGCACCAACCCTCACCTGAGTGAGGACTTCAGGAGAATTATAGTCAGTGGTTTCGGTCTGAAGGGGTATGATAATTGAGAACATAAATTGTCTCTGGGTTTCTGAACACGTGAATTTTACATATCTTCTGCTGTTGTTAATCATGCTACATCTTCATGTCTCTTTCTTCAAGTTACAGTGATACTATTGTTTGCTATCTCTCCTTGTGAAAGCTGAGTAACAGTGTTTTCCTTTTTTATCTCCACTAACATCCTCACATAAAGAGGAGATACATCTTTGCAAATGTGCGTCTTTAAATGATAAAGGTGTAGCAACACCATTGGCATTTGATGGTGCTATTGTGGTTTCCTCCCCAATTTTGCAACAGTGAACTTTAAAAAAAAAAATTTGTACAAGTCCAGAGGCTGAGGGTAGGGCAGTTGATGGCTGTTGTTGTGTTGTACCCTCATCTCAATTTTTTTGTGGGTAAAAGCTAAGTCAGCAGTTCTTCAGTGAGTTCACTGTGTTGCACCTATGCTGTTTATTTACATGCAGAATTTAATATTTGCAAAAGTTTTACAAGGCTACTTGTCATTATTGCTGTTGGCTCTCAGAGATCCATTGAAAGTTTACGCTTTCATGTTGGCTTTAAATTTTCTGGTATTCTGTCTCAAACTTATGAAAGAAATAGTTCACTTAAGACTTCTCATTAGACCTTCATTATGTAGAAACATGAAAGAAAGCAATAAATCTTTAAATTCCATTGTTGCATTTCTGTACCAGTGTGTAGGGAGCCCCGGATCGGACAGGATTTTAATGAGAAATAAGTTAGAATCTCATCATTCTTACTGCATTGTTTGACAACAGTTAAGTGAAATATTATAATCGGTTCATTTCAGGATGTTTGAGGAGCGTAGTCTGAAGTGTTCTGTGCAAGATGTGTAAGCTGCGTGGTGAGCTGTGTTTCTGTTCATGATCTCACAATTATCTGTACTGACTTCTAGAAATAAAGCATCACACACAAGTCTCACTGCTAGGTATGAACAGATCACAGCAGTTGAATTATGTTTTATTCAGCAAAAGGATGTGTAGAATTTATCTGACTTCCATATTATCACTGTTTGCTCTGGGCACATCACTTGTTTTTCAGTGGTCCCTAAAACATGTCCTCATACGGATGCCTGAGGAGCTTCCATATGCTTGCATCTGGCCCCTTGCCAGCTGATACCCTATGTTACTCTCATATATCTCACCTATTTAGAAGATGCTCAGTACTCCTCCCAAATGTTAAAGGATACTATATCTATTATATATATACTATGTAACAGGCAGATAAATCTCTGAAGTCTGCTGAGGATGGTTTTTATCTCATTTTTTAGCTCTTCACACAGAAAGTAAGAATAATGCTACAGAAGCTCTTGGAATTACTGTGGCTGAAATGTGAAATTGAGCCCCAAGGATTTTAATGGGAATCTCAGTGGATGCCAATGTTAAATTTATAGATGTATATTCCAGTTAGTGTCTGTTCTGCTGCATAAGGTTTTACAGTAGAAAGTTAAGCATCAGTGACTGTAACAAATATCAATAACTAACTACCCAGAAGAGAAACATGTAGACAGTCTTGACAGTACTGTGCTCACTGTGATCACTTGGATGATCTATGGTGCTCTCGTCCACTGGGATGATTTCATTAGAAGCTGGCTAGCAAGCTTGAAACGTGGTTTGATGTGATTATTGGAGCATCTCTCTACAGTACAGCCTCATCACTCATCTGCTTTGGAATGAAGTACAAGTGTTTCCAGAAAGCACTGTTCTTTGGAGCACTGCTTCTGCAAAGTGGTGTTTCCTCCACTGATACTCTGAAGAAAATATTTTTTTTCTGAATAAGCAAGCAAAGATTTCAGGTCTCTATGACATTCCCTTCTTGCTGTGTGCTAACACAGATGCCCCAAACAGAAGAGAAGTCTGCTAAGAAGAGGAGAGGGAACTTTGTGAAAGTTACTGTTTTGCTATTGTGTGTGTTCCTGTAGTATCTTGATGGGAACACCAAATGGTTTTTCATGAGGATAATGGTAGGTTTAAGCATCCAGCTGCTATTTAATTTCTTCATCTGAGAGTCATGGCTATGCAGTTCAGAACTTTGACTTTGTTGGAAATATTTCAGAGCACTGCTGATTCTATTGTCCTGTTCGTGTGAATCAGCCCTAATTTAGAGAATGGGTAGTTTGGCATCAGGTCTTTTATTTGTGTTGGAGTCACATGGAGAGTTAATTGTGGTAGGTTAATGATGCATCTGTTTACTAGTAATTGAAAGATTTCAAAGGGTACTTGTCACAGGGAGGAACGTTTGATCTTCGCCTGTGTGTACTGTTAAATGTTGCCCAATACTCAGGCCAACAAAACTATACTGTGAAGCACAGCCCCCTAAATTTTGCTTCCTCTTTTTCAGTGCAGAGGATATTGATACTTGGGTATGTGTTTGAAACATTTATGGAACAGCATGAAAGCTGATTCTCATGATCAGCTGTTAAACATTTGAAAATACGCTTGTGTAATGCCAGGCAAATATTCTCATTAGTTAGCTGGCTAGAAAATAATGTTTCATCATTACAGAAGGCAAGTATCTTCTACCTGCACAATAACTGTGTACACAATTCTTACTTGACTGCACTTCTACAAAACAGCTGCTAAAATACATAGTGTATTACTATTACTACAATGTGAAATCTGTGCTTAAGGAGTTGGGTTATTGTTGTGTCTAAGAAGTTTTAAAGTGTGTTTTAAATCAGGTTCATTATAATAATATTTTCACTTTTATGTTTTTTATTACTAATATCTGTTCAGCAAATATTAAATTAATTCTTCATAACCAATGGTATAAAAAGATTTTTTTAAAAATGGAATCTAGAGAAATACTGAATAAACCAGTCTTGTCATATGACTGTGACTCACAGAGCATAAAATGAGTGCCTGTTTTCATAGGCTCTCCCTCTACTTTCAAGATCGTGCTGTATGTTTTAATGTAATTAATGAATTCTTGAGGAGATTAAAACTCTGGTGGTAGATGTCAACAGATATGGTATGAACTGTTGAGTGTGCACTCAAATTGTGGAGGTAGGTTTGGTGTGAGGTGCTTTATCAGTTGTGAATGTAGTGACTTTTGGATGCAATCTCAAGGACTTGCATTCAACGTAATTTAATAGACGTGAGCAACTATTAAATACGCCATGCTTTACCATTGTACAAGGGAATAGATTCAAAGGCAATCTTAAAGAGTATGTATACTTTTTAAATTTAAGTATTTAAATTTAAATGTTGTTTACTAATGGTTTTTTTTTTTTTCCTGAAGAACACGAAGAAAACTTTGTGCATCAGTGAAAATGGCTTTGAAATGATGCTCCCATTTCTTAGCTACTTCAAGCTGCTGTTGACAGTAGCTGGCAAGCTATATAATCAAACCAGGAAGAGAAATGTTGAAGGAAATTTAACCTGACTTGCCATATATTTAAATCAAAAAGATAAAATAGGCTTAGAGCAATTCGGAGCCGAACTGAGTTTTATGTGTGTTTGTACATGATGTATCTCACATCACTGCTGTGAGTTAGAATAGATGGTCTTTGGTTGTTGCAGTACATATGTGTCCATATGAACTTACTAAGAACTTTCTGTTACAGTCTGTGCACAGGTGGATATGGATATAAGTGAATAACAGGACTTAGGTGAAGTACAGGTTGATGCAAAAATCACATTGGAACTTGTGAAGTGTCACCCACTCAATGCACAAAGGGTAAAGTCACATGAGTCACAAAGTCATGTATGACTAGTCCTGTAGCGTTTGAGCTGTTAAGGTAACTAAATCATTAGCTTTTAGCAAATTTTTAGATCGCAGAATGGCCAGAGTTGGAAGGGACCTCAAGGATCATGAATCTCCAACTCCCCTGCCACAGGCAGGGCCACCAATCTCCCCATTTAATACTAGACCAGGCTGCCCAGGGCCCCTTCCAACCTGACCTTGAACACCTCCAGGGATGGGGCATCCACAGCCTCTGTGGGCAGCCTGTTCCAGCACCTCAC
>JAOWBP010054118.1:0-10133 GCA_028571105.1 Tragopan temminckii
TGCTGGCCACCCCTTTTTTAATGCAGCCCAGAACACAGTCGGCCTTCCAGGCTGCAAGCGCACACTGCTGGCTCATGTCCAGCTTTTTGTCCACCAGGACCCCCAAGTCCTCCAGAGGGCTGCTCTCAAGGAGATCTTCCCCCAGTCTGTATAAATTTCTGGGATTGCCCCAACTTGACCTTATTGAACCTCATTAAGTTTTCATGGGCCCACTTCTCCAGCCTGTCCAGGTCCCTCTGGATAGCTTCCCTTCCTTCTAATGTATAAACCACACCACTCAGCTTGATGTCATCTGCAAGCTTGCTGAGGGTGCACTAGATGCCATTGTCTGTCATTGATGAAAATGCTGAAGAGCAGCGGTCCCAAGACCGACTCCAGAAGGAAACCACTTGTGACCGGTCTCCACCCTGACACAGAACCCTCGATCACAACCCTTTGGCTGCGACCAGCCAACCAATTCCCAATCCAATATGTCCTATGATTTTATGATTTTAACTAGCAAGAAATTCCAAACTTCCCCAGTTATTTGGAAAAGAATTTATATCATAAGCATTTCTAAGAACAGCCTACAGCTGACCTTGCAATATTTTTAAACTGTTATCCAATATCCAATATCCAATATCTTAATACAGGGGTACATTAACGTTTGTTATGAAAGCAGCACTGTTCATTGTGACAGATTTCTGCATTCAGCCTCACAACATTGCACACAAATATAATTTTGACTACATGATATAAAGAGAAGCCTACAAGACCTTTTCACTTATGATTTGCCCCTTTCTAGACAAAGCTCACTGTATGGTCTGAAGTGAATCACAACCACTTACACGCAGAATAAATACACCGTTTGACAATCTGTAGCATGTGTGTATTTGAAGATAAGTGGACCTCAATGTACATTAAATTCTGAGGACTAATGCCTTTACAGAGTTAGTTCTTTACAACCGCATTCATTAGCTGTGACTCCAAATCTCTGTGTATGCTGCCAATCCTGTTGTTGTGTTCCTGGTACAGCTCCGCAGTCACAGCTGAATTATTGTTACCTAAAAAATGTTTGTACCACACTAGTAAATATTTGAGAAATCCTAGGAAGAACTGCCACATTAATCCACATACCAAAGTAAGTTCCAAATAAATAGTAGAATGAAATCGTACTTTAATATACTGAAAACAAAATATGATACTGAAATGATTTTTGAAGGAAAAGAACAAATATAAATAAATGATTAAAAAATACATTAAAAAAGAAGAAAATTTAAAAGTTATGCACACTGTCCTGCCACTTAAATCTTGCAAAGTAGTCACTTACTGCTATAAACTTCTCATGACCAAGCTCTTCCGTGTTATCCCAAAACTATGGAAAATAAATAAAAAGGGCCTCCAAGGCACAGGTAACTCTGAGAAAAGACTCCGAGGACTGGATTTTAAAACTGAAATGGAAAATATTTTCCTTTTGGTACCATGGCAACTGAAAAAGGAAGAGTAATTTCTTGCTACTCATCTCACAACCCAGATTCACTGCACCTAGGTTGACTTGCTTCACGTGGACATGGACAGCTAGTAATGAAGCCCCACAAGGCTATAGACTTTTAACACTATTATGTGATTTTTAGCAATAATTTTAGAAGTCATTTATGTGTAGCTTGATAGCAGACTCTGGAGGTGACAATGGAATAGCCTGGAGTGGAGGATGCAGTGAAAGGCTTACTCTGCCTCTCATGCTTGCTGCACACAGTCAATCAAATCAAAGGCCATGTGTAAATACATATAACATGAGATTGTGCCACTTAGGGAATAAAAACCAGTGGTTTCCATTAACAATATTTCAACGTACCTATGCGTGTGTGCCTGTGAAGACAGGTTCTTTAATATTAAGCAGATGTGGAGATTGTGTTATTTGAAAAAATAATTTATTAAGTTAACACATTCACTGTGAAAGAATGTCCAGAATATTTGTGCTGTACTGTAGTTTGTAATTTTCAACCTCTCAAAAAACTCACAAGAAGGATAAAATAATTTGCAATTTGTTTTTTTTTTTTTTTCTGGTGGCTTTGACTGCTCATTTACATGAGATAAACATGCAACTTCAAAGTGAAAATCAATTTACCTGTGCAGTGTTTTGAACCATGACTGTGTTCTAAATGAACCTTAATTTATGGTAAGCGCATGTTATGGTAAATAATTTCGTGTATTCTGATACATTTGCTAAGCGTAGTCCTGTGAATAGTGAAAAAATATGTATCCTTGATTTCTATTTTGATAAAAGAACTTGAGAGTAGGTTTCAAGATTTCCAAAATAAATATATATTTTTTTACATATTTGTGACTACATTTTCAGTCAACATAAATACAAGAAATTCAAGTGGAAAGCATATGATTCCAGTCAGACATTCAGCACAAAGAATAATTTGATCATGTCTCTTTACTAGATTATTATAAGACCTATCTCACCAGGGAAAAATATCCTTCACTTCTCAGTCCTGCCATCTTCATGTCATTGCTTTTATGCAGTACATAGACTTGTGAGAAATAGTTTTCAAAGATGAAACTAAGGAAGAATAAAGTTAGATCAAAAATCACTAATGAGAATCTTGAGAACTCGCAAAGAACTGTGACCTCTTCTACAGAACTAGATCTTGATGAATTAGCTTCAATAAGCAAGGCCAAGTACCCCACTAGTTTTATGTTGCTCTCTTTCTCTACGTTTTAACAAAAAATATATAAATAAATATTTTTTAAAACTTACACACATTAATTATGTTATATATTTTATATGTGGCCAAGGAGAGGCAAAAGTTTGGAGACCATGTTGTAACAGATTGAACAGTTTTCTACCTCTTGGTGCCTGGAAAATATAACAGCAGTGGGAAAGGAGGAGGAAGACGTATCTTCAGAAAGCTCTGAGCAGTCTTAGCCAACAAGGCTACACATGCACAGAATCAAATGAGTTTATGTGGGCTAAAAAGGAGAACAGAGTTTCTCAAGACCTGCAGTGTAAAAGAATGAAACAAGTAAGGAAATACAAAGAGCAATGCACTGGCAGACTGTTACATTTGAAAATATGCTGGAGCCACAGATGTTAAGTACTTGAACCTAGGAAACTATTTTACACCTTGTCAGAAGACAGGCAAAGCTGACAGACTGTTGTAAACCAATGAAATAAAAAGTTTGTACACTGCACTTTGAAGTGAAGTGAGAGGCTAGCTGAGGAAGCACAGGTGCAAACAATTTACCTGTGCTTCCCAGGTGATTGAAAGCTGGGTCTCTTGGCTCATTTAAAGGCTAGCCTCTCAAGGGAGAATGTCTTCTGGATAAGAGCCACCTCCTGGGAAGGAGCGTTCCACAGTCAGAGGCCCTCAGCACCAGCTGGGGAGACAACTTTTTCTTATATGTGATTAGGTTATCCACAATAATACTTTGCCTGGTATCTCAACTTGTCAGAAGCAGTTTTGCTGCTTCCTAGGACAAACAATTGGCATTGTTGGCAGCATTCCAGGGAAAGTATATGGAATCCTGAACAAAAATGGTTTTCTTGAAGAACATCTTGTGATGGTTTGGATGGTGGAAATCCAGTTCCCTCAGAGAGGAATTACCCAGATATTTACAGCTGGGATGAGAGATCTGATTTTACAGCTAGCCCCCTCTAACCAATATGGCATACTAGCCCTTCTAAACCATTTGTTTACAGCAGATGCAACAATCACACTAAGAGTGATTGACTTGCCTATGATCCAGGCAAAATTTTTGCCTTATAGAATCCAGATAAATTCAAACTTGCAAACCAGACCAAAGGGCTCCACTAACAGGGCTGGTGAGAGTATCTCAACAGCAAATGTGGAATGGTCTAAAAAAAGCAGGGGTTCAATATAACAAAATCTATAACCAAATCATATTTTACTAAATCTATGGTGACAACTTAATAACAATTAACACTTTAAGTCCTCCCTGGTGAGAGAGTATAAGAAGAATAGAAAGACCCCCCATCCAACCACAGAATTTAAAGGACTTCTAGACCATGCCATGTGAAGGCAATCACCCCAGGCAACCAACCCCTAGTTGGCTACTGCTGGGTCTCCTGCAGAAAAAGATCTAGGCTTAGCTACGTTAATGGCATAGAGGAAGGGCTGAGATCCTCCAAGAATAACAGCCTCCGTAGGGGGTCAGAGGCCATATGTAGAGCTTACAATATACTGGTCCTGGGAAAACTCACAACAGGTCATGTCTCTGGTCGACACGAAAGATGAAACATCCATAGTTTAAGGTAATCCATTGCGGTTCCCAGGCACATGTGCCTTTATAGGGGGATCTGGGGGAAAATGTTTCCTGTAACACAAACCTGGCTGAAATTAGGTTTTGGGCGCCTACATCCCCTCAGGAATATAATGTGTCCATAGCACTGATTCAGGAATGTATACTGGGGGATATACTCTGGGGGCTGACTCTCCAAACCAGTATTGGAGAGTTCAGGCAAGGTATTAAGTATTAACATGAAGACAGTGCAATCAATTCTGTGGAGCTATGTGAAGCATGAGCCCATTTAGTTGCCCCAGCCATGCTGGATTACTAACATGAAACAGTACAGACACCTGGGTGGAAAGAAATTACTAAAACAATACAAAAACTAGAAAAGGTAGGGGTTTTAAGAACAGTGCACAACTTGGCATCACAAAGAACTTGTCAGAAGAAGTTGCACTGCTTCCTAGGACAAAAAATGCACCATATATAATTTCTGTGAAAATAAGTTAATTTTAGTTGCATACATGAAAATTTTTATTCTCACATAGACACACAGTACTAACCTGGAGACTTTACTAAAATGCATTTTTGCTCAGTGTTTTAGCAGCTCTCATGCATTTCATTCAGGCCCTCCTATATATTGTTCGAAATAGGATGAAACTGTAGAATAATACAGTTTTTGGCCTTATCATAAGGCAAAATCATATTTTTAAGTCCAAGCATAGTTATTCACTATAAAAAAGGGCTCCCAGAAAAATAAAATTTTTCAGTACCAGTGAAATTCATATATTTAATTCTTATGAAAGCTACCGTATTTTATCTGTTTACTATTTAAATAAATTCAAGATTTTCAATTTCCACTGGCATCACAAGACTCTTCAGACCTCACCATCTTATAACTGATGCTGCTGCAGCTGGAACACTGACTTGAAATGTTTCTTTCCACCATTGCAATGGAAGGTTTTCTGCAGATTAAAAGGAATGAAAAAAACTTCCACAAGTCTCATTACAAAGAAAACCCGCAAATAAACTTCAGCACAGTGGGGCCATGAAATATGATTTTAATAGCAGAGTCCACCTCTGAGTAGTCATCCAGAAAACTATCTGAATAAAATCTTCACTGCTACCAAAATGCTAGCACTGAAGCTGAGCTCTACACACGTTCCCAGAAATTGTCACTTTCTACCCTCATATTTTGCAGCCAATACAAGCCAATGCTTTTTCATTAGTCATCATGTGTTGCACAGTACCAGAAGTTGCTTTACAGAGTATAAATCTGATCCAAGGAAATGTCAGTCAATGTCCTCTTTCTTCTCTGACTCCCGACGTTGTTGGCAGGTCAGCTGCTTGTGCTACTCTCCAAATTTCTGCAAAAACTAACCAGAAGTGCACAACAGCCTGTAAAGCTGGCATAAAACAGTGATGGTTTTACAAGATACTCTGCTTCTGAAGGCCAGAACAGTGCTATATCATCATCCTATCTTTCAGAAGAAACTGAAATTCTGGTATCATGCCTCTGGAAAGCAGATCACTGGGGCAAGAATTTGCACATATCATCCAGGTCAAGGAATATCTCTGCTTTTGGATGACTGCTCCAAGGAAGCCTGGGATGCCTTTAGGACAGAAGTCCTGTAATGGACATTATAAACAGTGAGACAGTCTTGCTGGTATATTTACATAGGCTGCTGTATGAAGGCAGTGTAGATTGCAGTTAGGTACACCTGGGTGAACAAATCTCTCAGATGCCATCTCATCTACAATAGCATGCCACAAATCACAGCACAATAAGATCCACATGTAAGCAAAATTTTGGTTAGACATTGAGAAAAAATTAAAGGCAAAAAGATCAAAATATTTTATCTTGATGAAAGCACATTATTACCCTTATTACCCACAAGTTCTTATTTCTCAAACTGAAAGAATCATTTTTTAAATTTAAGAAACAATAAGAGCAATACAGCTCTTCTTGAGAACAAGGCATTTCCCACAATGCATGGAAACAGCAGAACTACAGCTTTGCTATTTTTTATACCTGATACGCTTGATAAGAGCAGCAAGTTCTTATTAATCATAACATAGTCTTGTCAAGTTTGTTATTGCAAACAATGTAAACTTAGTTTGCTTGATATGCTCCATACCACTCTTTGATTAGCATATTACATGGAATTTCAGAGCAGTTTTAATTCAGTTACTCAATCATTCTACCACTAATGTACCACAAATAAAATGTACCACTGACAGGAAACCTGAGTGACACAACTAACAAGGATGCTTCTGTATCCGTCAGCAGCCAGCATCTTTAGAAAAACAAAAAAGAGCTGTTTAGAAAGAGATTTCAAATAGTTTCTGCTTTAGGTACTGATGTTTCTTGTTAAAGTGCTTCCTGCATGTCTTTTTCCTTCCTTTTTTCCTCCTTAACAAGGTTCTCCTGGTGCTAATAGCACTCCACTCAGCACCAGAAGTATTTTTTTTCTTTTCCTTGGCATAAGAGTATGTTATTATAAATTGTCTGTATGACACTTAGCACTAGGGACTGGAAATGGCCAAGCATTACAAGTTTGAATGACACAGACTGTATACACTTTAGAGTGAAGAGCAATTTCCCTTCCCCCCTATTAAGCACAAAGATAGAAGAAAAACAGAAACCTCTTTTCCATTCTGGGATAAATAAAGTTGAGAAAGGAAAAAAAAAAAAAAAAAAGGATTCTAGTTTTTCTAGTTTAGATTTCAAAGAGACTAAATAAAATGGACTGGATACTGAGCTTAGGCTTTTGATAGGCTTTCAGTCAACTCATGCAGCTGACTTGGAGTGCAATACAGGAAATCCTCCAGATTATACTCTTCCAAGATTTGGTCACAGTGGATCACATCTACATCTAGAACACCGCAACAGAAGGTAATCTTGCCTCTAGCATGATACTCTGTCAGGGCCTTTACACTGGTTTTGGAAGCTAAGCTTGGTTCTCTGTGTTGTATTACACCATGTCACAAGCAAGTGGAACTCCTCAGCTTGCAGCTGTACGCCACAGGCAGCTCTGTGCTCCACTGTGTAACATAAAGCATTTAGAAAATATCACCCGGGTTTAGAGGCATTTCGAAGTTAAAAGCCCTTTTCCAACTCAATGGAAACTGACCAAATTTTTCCAGAGAGAAAAATGGTCCCTTGGAGTTAAACTGTTCCTCAGAATAAGGAACTTTCCATTACACATACAAAAGCCACCTGATTTGTGTGGAAAAAGGATAAGGGAGATTTTTTCCCTTGTGTTGTCTGATGTGATCTCTTTTCTGTGTTTGTTTTTGTTGTTGTTGTTATTTTAAATACTGACTATTTTTAATGCAAGAGGACTTTGGAAAATTATTTCTTTCTTGTCTTTTCTCGAGGGAGGAATATTTGAGCAATGATCTATAATTGTTAACACTCAACTCTTTATAATCTCTGCTTATCTCATCCTCTGACAGTCTGCTAAAAAATGCTGAATTTAATGTATTTTGGTTGCTATCAATTTGAGAAACAACACTATTCTGGTTTCTAGCTAAAATAGTAGAAATCTGTGTTAAGGAAACTATTAAGCAATTTGTAGTAAAAGAATATTGCGTAGTGCAACTGTTATGAATTACTATTATGTCTTTTTCAAATTTCTCTCCTCTGTTATTTCCATTAACTGGCTTTATTTCTTTTTTTTTCATCTTGGGCTCTGAGCAACATCTTTCTGTTCTTGTTTTGTGTTTATTTGTTTTACAGCAAGAACAAATTATTCTATCCCAGACGTAGAGCTAAGCACTCTCAGTATAACTGAATCATTTAGTAGTGCTTGGCTTCGTGTGTTTGTCAGCTGCAAATGGCATTTAGCACAGGCATTATCTCAGTTGTGGTAATTACTGTACTGACATGAGCTCTCATGGACAGCACAGATTGTTTTCAGCAGATGTAACCAACCAACTCTGCCTTCTCTGGGATAGCTTATCTAGCTCAGTGTGACAATATTAAAATACGTACACATGTCCTTATATACATAGGGACACACACAAAACACATCAGTGCCAATTTTCAGTCAGTATCTGCTCTTTCTTGTTTCTGAGTCCATTCATTTATTCAATGCAAAGACAGTACAGTATGTCTCTGTTGTATGCTGCTTTCATATTAGGTGTTGGCTGTGCATCTTACTATACGTGAAGGTCATTGCTATTGTAAGGTATCTCAGTGATACACCAAATGTTATTTTAATGATGTGATTAATATGTTTGGGTTTACCATCTGATAATCTTAGGCACCACTTGTGTTAGCTTGTGATATCACTAATTTCAGAGATACTTGGAAAACAGCAGCTTTTTGTTAAGCGAGTTGGCAGAGAAAGAAAAGGGATTAATAATGTGAGTCACATTCACTAACAACACTTGAAAAACATTTGTGTCAGGTGTGTTTATCTGACATAACAATTCAGAATGATGTCTCTGAAGTTTGTACAATAAGCATTATTTGCATATAGCCTCATATAGATTTATTATTATTATTATCATCATTATTATTTTTATAAACTATAAAAAAAGAGAAAAAGTAAAATTTAACAGAAACAGAAACAGAATCTTCCAGATTCTGAATTCACCAATTACTTGAGCATTCTGAGGGATGGGCTGTTTTCAATACTAAAAAAAGTTAAGACAACACTACTTGATTAAGTAGTAATTACAAGCAAATATTTTTTCTCAAAACCACTTCTTTCTCACAGATAAAGTAATGTACGTCTCAGGAGAAATAGAAATAGACTGGGAAAAGAATAATTCCATTGCAAGCCAGGGGTCAGGCTTCCCATGTCTTCTAGGACCGTGAGCCTCTAGGTGAGGGTGTGGGGAGTGGTTTCTGTCTGACTGTAACAGTGGAACAAGTCCAAGACCTCCTCATGAAATTGAACATGTATAAGTCCATGGGGCTGGATGACATCCAGGGTTCTGAAAGAGATGGCTGATGCGGTTGCCAAGCCGTCCTCCATCATATTTGAAAAATATGGCTGTCTGTTGAAGTCCCCAGTGACTGGAAAAAGGGAAATGTTACTCCCATTTTGAAGAAAGGGAGAAAGGATGATCCGGGGAACTACAGGCCGGTGAGCCTCCCCTCTATGCCTGGGAAGATCATGGAGCAGATCCTCCTAGAAGCTATCTTATGGCACATACGAGACAAAGAGGTGATTCAAGACAGCCAGCATGGCTTCACCAAGGGCAGATCTTGCTGACCAATCTGGTGGCCTTCTGTGATGCAGTGATGGCTTCGGTGGATGGGACAAGGGTGATGGATGTCATCCATCTGTACTTCTGCAAAGCCTTTGACATGGTACTTCACCACATCCTTCTATCTAAATTGGAGAGATATGGATTTCAAGGATGGACTGTTCAATGGATTAGGAATTGGTTGGCTGATCACAGCCAAAGGGTTGTGATCAATGGTTCCATGTCAAGGTGGAGGCCAGTCAAAAGTGGTGTCCCTCAGGGGTCAGTCTTGAGACAGGTGCTCTTCAACATCTTCATCAATGACAGACAATGGCATCTAGTGCAGCCTCAGCAAGTTTGAGTGGTGTGGTTTATACACTGGAAGAGAGGGAAGCTATCCAGAGGGACCTGGACAGGCTGGAGAAGTGGGCCCATGAAAACTTAATGAAGTTCAATAAGGCCAAGTGCAAGGTGCTGCTCTTGGGCTGGGGCAATCCCAGAAATTTATACAGACTGGGGGAAGATCTCCTTGAGAGCAGCCCTCTGGAGAAGGACTTGGGGGTCCTGGTGGACAAAAAGCTGGACATGAGCCAGCAGTGTGCGCTTGCAGCCCGGAAAGCCAACTGTGTTCTGGGCTGCATTAAAAAAGGGGTGGCCAGCAGGGAGAGGGAGGTGATTGTCCCCCTCTGCTCAGC
>JAOWBP010054119.1:0-10133 GCA_028571105.1 Tragopan temminckii
GTTTGCACCTTGGGCGGTTCCAACGTGATGGTGGGCATCGAACGGCTCCGTTAGCGTTTGCGGTTGAACAAGAAGTTGATGGGACGAGCAGCTCGGCGGGACTTGGCCAGTTCATCGAGCAGGGGCCCGTCGAGGGGACGCCGGATGGCGAGCTCGGCGTTGACGGCCTTCACGTCGGACCCATACCGCGTGATCACCTCTTGGATGCGACGCCGGCGGTAGTCATAGGCAAGCTGCTTCCAGAACGCGGGCTGCTCCGTCCGGTAAGCCTTGAACAATTTGGCCACGATGCGTTGTTCTTCCGGGCTCACGGGGGCGAAGATCTGCTGGGCGATCATCTCCTTCACGGGTTCGGGCATAACGTGGGTGTAGGTGTCGGCTCGCATATCGCGGAACAACGAAGCTCGAACCTCGGATGCGGCATTGGCCGTTGCGAGAAACGGGATGGTGGTCCCGTTGTAGTTCACGTGGATATGCTTGTTGTCCGCGAGGAACTGCAGGTGCCCAATCGTGTCGAGGGTGTTGACCGTGTGGCCGGTGTTCTCGCTGATGGTGAGCGCGCCCGTATCAACATCCTCGAAGAGTACAGCCGTATACTGCCCCGTATCTCGGCTGTATTGCTCACAGGCGTGGAGGATGTCTGTGAGAGTTTCGACCGCACCGCCTTCAAAACGGCTGCTTAGAACGGATGGCGGGATTCTCGCGACAGCCGTTCCTAACATCAGCGCGGCCCGAAGGCATAACAGGGACTTTCCTGATCCCGGTCCAGACTGCAGAAGGGCCGTACGGGGCGCATCATTCCGGTGATCCGAGCGATGCATCATCAAGAAACTCTGCACGAACAGTTCTGCGTCCGGCTGCGGGACGTAGAGCTCAGTCGGGAGTTGGTCCGGGGTGCGGATATAGTGCCGGTTACGCGACAGAGGTGTCTGCGGCAGCGGTTTGATGCTGGTGATGGTCTCGGTCATCGGGGTTACTCCTGGGGTGAGGGGGGAGACGGAGGCGTGAACGTCTCGCTCGCGAACTCGTCGGCGGTGAGCATCTCGATCTCGGTGCCATCATCGTCGGTGATGCTGGCGAGCAGAGCCTGTAGGTCGGCGTATTCTTTGCGGTCCGCTGCCGGATCGAGAGGCAGCGATGCATTCGGATCAGCAACAGGCGGGGTGTTGATTGCATCGAGCACGTCTTGGGCGTCCTGACGGGCAATCTCGCGGATCGTCTCGTCCGCAACCGGAAACGTGGGCCAGGTGGGGGTGTTGGTCATGATTCATGGGTCCTTTGGGGAGAAAAGGGACCGGCTTCCACGGCGCACCGTAGAAGCCGGGGTTGCGTCACATCTCGGGAGCCGGGAAAGGTGCAACGTCCGTGCGCAGTGCGTATGTGTTCTCGTTGCGCTTCTTCGAGTAACCGGAGATCACAGGAAAGCCGTAGACTTGGCTGACTTCCAGATCCGGTATGACGTGACCGTCAGGAACCGAAATGCTCTCGCGCGTAATGGTCTTGTCGCCATTGTTGACGAGCACCTTGATCGAACGCAGTGGCTTCACAGCATTCGTCTTGGGATCGGTCCAGTTAAACGTGTCGGCCAGTTCAAACTCGGCAAACATCACGAGACCAGTCAGTGTCTTTGCCATTGGGTTGTCCTTTCGATTGGGTTTAATTGCGATTGTCTGCAGGGTTAGTCGGCGGCCTCCTTCTGTTGTTTCGTCCGAAACCGGGAGGCCTTCGCGAAGATGCCGGTCATCCGGATCATGCGACGGCGATAGAGGGCCGCGTTCAAGACGCGGATCACGTGCGGGTCAGCCTGCAGGCCTTCTAAGTGGTCAGCAAAAATGTCCTGTGGGCTGATGCAGTATTTGCAGCACTCGCGTATGGCGCTGCCGATGCTGAGCTGGCCCGTGGAACCATCGGCGGCACGGACGCGGCTGATGTGGACGATCGGCTTGTACTCGACGCGCAAGCACTGCTGAAAAATGTGCGTGAGAGCCGCTTGCGACAGATAACGGGGCTTGTCGGTGTCGAAGTCGAAATACTTCGTATGCCCTATGGCGAAGAGGTGGTTGTGGGCTCCCGCCTCCGGTGCCTCAAGCGTTCCCCGACACACAATTTCCTGCGCCGAGATCACACCCAAGAATGCGCGCTTCAGCAGCGGATGCTTAAGAAGGCGATCTTGGGACTCGGCCAAGTGGTTAAGCATGGGCGCCAACTCCGGCCAGGGCCGATTGCGCGCGGTGAGCACGAGCATGAGCAGGGGTGCCGTTGGCTCTTGCTCCTGAGCGATCGCCACGATCTCGTGCACTTTCTTGCGCATGCGGGCGGCTTTCGAGCGGGACGAGAGTTGACACAACGGATGCTTGCAATCGCGCGGATGGCGGATGCGCAGCTCCGTGGCGCCCCCTTTGGGGGTGACGGCGCGGACGGTGTGGGAGATCACGCAATTGGTGATGCGCCGATGCGCGGTCAGCAGGCGAGCGCGCTCCTCTCCAGTGGCGATTGTCGCTGCCTCCTTGCACGCAGCCGCGATCGCGAGACTGCTTGCCTTGTGCGTCTGGAGCGCACGGAGGCGTTTGCCGATGGGTGATAGCTGGGTCATGGGTCATGACGCGGCTCACCTGGATTTTGGCGGAGTGACGTACTGGGACGTCGAGAGATACGAGTGCGCGTCCAGGAACTCTTCGACGTCCCGGCGGCGATAGCGGACCGGTGCCCGTTTGCCCGGGCCCATCTTGATGAACCGGGGGCCACCGCCCGTTGCGCGCCACCTCTCGAGGGTGGATTCATGGACACGGAGGGTTTGCGCCGCCAGCTTGGCGCACAGCAGTTCTTCATCGAACAAGCCGGGCTGGGGAGGCGCGATGCGCGTGGCGTTCGCGATCATGCGGTCCAGGCGATGTCGTTCGCTGTCTTTGGTCACGGGATGTCCTTTCGGTTGGCAGCAGGCACGTCGATCCCCACGCCGGAAGCATTCGCTTCCAGCCGATTTCGGCAGCGGTGTGGGATTGGAAAGCGGGTCGTCAGAAGGCTTCCAACGGCGACGCGTTCGCAGTGCGCATGTCGTTGGTCATTCCAGTAAGATCGCTGAGAGTTGCTGTTACGCCGTCAAGACGGTGAACGCAGCAAATCAACCTGACGCGAGAATCTTCTGTATTTCCTTCCTTTCACGTTGGCCGCGAGACCTCGTGGCAATCGCGGCGACGAGAGGGAAAGTAGCCGTTAGCTCGGCCAGGCGCATGCGCTGTTGGGCCCCGCGATGAGGCGTGACGGCGGGGCGCAAAAGGGAATCCATGCCTAGAATCGTCTGCGGTAGGACTATGCTGGTTGATGGAGCATGGGAGCGAGCGATGTCGCCAGCGCAAGAATTTCGCGCCTACCTGGACCAGCTGAACTCCAAGATTGCGGGCTTGCAGGGCATGTACGGCCCACGCCAGGCCAAGCGGGGAACGAGCAAGACGCAGCTCAATCACAATCGATCGCGCTATTTTCCCGAGGAACCCGGAAAATTTCCCACGGGGATCCTGTCACTGAATGAGTACAAGCAAGTTCGTAAGAATCTGGCACAGGCGGTGACGAAAAACGGGCAGCCGTGCCTGACCGCCGAGGAACTCGTCACGCTCGATGGGAAGTACGAATACTACCAGACCCGGACATTGACACTACCGGCGAAGGCGCCCGAGCGATTTAGACGGCTCCTCCGGGATCAGCAATTGCGAACGAAGGATCTTTCTGACCCGGATTGCTTTGAGACCTTCATCGGTCAGGTCGTCTATTCCCCTATTGCACGGGGTCAACATCAGCTTGCTCTCGGCAACATCCGCTTGATCTTAGGTGCCCTGGATCATGATCGCGATGTAAGAGAACTCTCCGGGAACGATGATCGCATCGATCGTGCCCTCAGCCTGTTTGCGTTTTGCCTATATCGGGCCGGGCATCCGGACGCGCCTCGAATGGTTGAGATGATCGAGCATCGCAGCCATCAGAGACCAGATAGCCTACTCCTCGCGATGGCGAGACTACGAGGGCGCGCGCTCCTGTGCGGAACCGATGCTGAGCTGATGAAAGCGGCCACCGAAGTCGGCCTTGAACTCCGTCGACGCAAGATTGACCATCATTCGGTGAACGATGACCTCGTGATGGGTCTTGAGGAGGCGGCATTGTTCAGACGGAAGGGGACGGACCGCTATGGGTCGCAATCACGGATGACGTACCAAGATATCCATCGAGCGCTTATGGCAATCGCGCCCAAGAACATGCCCGGCTTTGATCTCATTACACGCATCAAAGGGTTGGCCTTCCACGAGAACGCGCACATGTATGAGGATGGATTGAGCGATGCACACGCTATCCGCGTTGCTATGGAACGGGGGCAGGAACAATTCGACGCTGCACGGCTCCGGCTCGCACTCGCCGAAGCATCCCTTTATTGGGGCTTATATAAGCGCGGCTTGAAAATCGCCAAAACAATGGCCTGGGATAAATACCTGACAGCCCAAGATATCTCCGCACAAAACGGCGCTCCGCTGATGATAGGCTCTCTCCTTTTGCAATATCGAACCCTCATCGAAAGCATGCAAATCGATAAACTTTGATATTAAATTAAATATTTATTAGTATATAGAAATGGTTCTTGCGCCGACCTTTGCTCCTGAAGATTACGCATCGGAAGTGGAGCGTTTCAAGGCGGCGCGGCGTTGGGCCCGGATCAACTGGGGCACCATTCATCGGTTTGAGCTGGGATTTGATCCCACATTTCCCCGTGATTACATGCAATTGGTTGAAAGCACGATCTTGCGGGGACCGATCGACACTGGGTTCGTATCGACTGCACTCACCCCAGAAGAGCGGAAACATGATCTGGTCCTGAAACGAATGCGCCGCGATGCGAATAGAGTCCGAGAGGCGTTGAGGGACAAGTATCCTGGGTTGATAGGTGAATGGTAGCAGAAAGGTTGCAGTCCCTTTCGCCAGGGCAACGATCCGTTGAGGTCTGCGTCAAAATCCTTGCAGCAGAAAGTCTATGGCGTTGATGATGTCAGTCCGCTGCAGTTCGACATTGGCGATCCTGTTCCCAAGCAAAGAGCGCGGGATAGCTGCGATGTCGGTGGACATCAGGCGGTAGTCAACGTCATCGACACGGATGATGGGTGTAAGCGAGGAAAATGCGTCGGCACCAACGTCGGCATCCGGTACCAACGCTTGGCCCGTGCGGCCTCGTGGCCGGACATTTTTGCCCACAATCTCCATCACAGCATGCCCCAAATGCGTTGGACGCTCGCCCTATTAGTAACAGCGTTCGCCATCCATCCTAATCGTTAGCCGTGGCGGCCTGGTCTGAATAGCCGCAATCGGCATAGGGCCGGCCAGTACTCTTGTGTATTGCGCGGGCGGCACTGTTTGCACATATTACTCATGGTCCGGACGGAGCCAGAACATGCGAAATATACTTTCGTTTCTTTGCGCTATTGCACTTCTGGTTGCTGGACTGTGGCTTCTCTACCATGACGCGTTTGTCGCGACAAAAGTGATCAGCTGGACTGTCCTGATGGGTGCCTTCCTAACGTATGTTGGCGGTGCTTGGCTCTGGAGCGATTTCATTGGGCCGTTGGTCGGATCCGCCAAAGGACGCTTCTAATTCGCGCTGTGGGTCAAAATCACTGATGGTCGCGGCTCGACAGATCAATCAAACGAACGGTCAGTCAACCCCCGTCGACTTGTCGGCAAAACCGTAAGCGACTTTTCGTCAGACACCGACTAACGCAGATCAGGCCAATCCGGGCGGATCGTGAGCAGCCAGCTTGCGTGTCAGGGCAGTTTTGCGACCAGAGAGAAATCCTCGCCGGTGGAGCCGAAGTGCGCCGATTGCGTATCGCCGCTACTGCCGCGCGTCGTCAACCCCTTTACCACCCAGCCGCTCTGCTTCAACTCAGCGAATAACTCGGGCACACGCTGCGCCACGTGCGCGGCAAGCTCGCCGACCTCTATTCGACCGTTGTTGTTGGTGTCACCCTTGTGCAGCGCCTCGATCAGCGCATAGGTGAAAACGCCATGACCCTTGTAGTTCTCGTAGGCCGATTGACCGAGCGAAGCCGCCGTAATCACCGGCCGTCCGGTCGCCTCATGCAGCCGCCCCACCGCCGCCTCCGATACTGGTCCCTCAATGCGTGATTTCGTATGCCCGCTGGTCAGCGCGCCGGACTCGCAAGTGTCGAGCAGGATTACGGCGCGCTTGGCCTTAATTCGTGAGGACAGCCACTCCTGGATGCGGTCTTGACCGACGGCGCGAGCCTTGAGCGCTTCCGGGTCACCGCCGCCTTGATAGTCCTGCGGGATCAAGTAATAGTTGCCGAGATACGAGTAGCCGTGCGCGGCGGCGTATAGCACGAACGTGTCGCGCGGGCCTATTTCAGCGGCGATTTTGCCAATGGCCGCATCTAGCTTTTCCCTCGTCGCGTTCTCGTCTAGCGCCAGCACAACGCGGGCTTTGTCATATTGTTCAGCTCCGGCCTTCTCCATCTCGGCCGCGAATGCCTTGGCGTCCGGCACCGAACCCGCGAGCGGTGCGAAACGCCCGGATGTCCCTCCCGTATCGACATATTTGTTGATGCCGATGGCAAGCACGTAGAGTTTCGGCTTCACGCGGTCGGGCGGGCCGGTGTAGGCGATCTTGATGCTGGCCGGCAGCGAGGCGAGCACATTGCGGCTTTCGAAGGCGACCACCTCAATGCTGTTGTCGCCGGGATCAAGCGCCAGTGTCTGCCTCACATCGCGATTTCCTCCCGGGGCCACCGCTGTTATGCCAGCAGTAACGCCGTTTACGCGCCACTGGATGCGGCCTACGCCCCTGCCGCGATCCTCGATGTGCGCGACGACAGTAACGAGGTCGGCGCGAGACTTGCTACCCATCTGTGGTGAAGTGATCGTGACGGCCGGCGCTGGCCCGGCGTCAAGCACCTTTTCCAAGTTCACGACCTTCGCCGCCTCTGCCACTTCGCCTTCGGGATCTCCCGCCAGCGTCGCGCGCACCAGGTCGGGGTTGTACAGCGACTGATGCACTTGGCCGATGGTCGTCACCTCCAGGCCACGGACAACCGCCAACATTTTGTCACGCGACATCCCGGACCCGGCGAAAAAGCCGTCAGGCGTGATTGAGATCCAGCTGCTGATCGGCGTTGCAAGAGAGCTGACCAGCAACTTACCTGTCGCCGCGTTCCAGATGCGCACGGCTCCATCCAAGCCGCTTGAGAGCACTTTCCCCCCGTCGGATGAGTACGCAACCGTCAAGGCCCCATTCGATTGCCACTCAAAGTTTCGTAACAAGGCGCCACTAGTCACATCCCAAAGCTTCAACGTTGTGATGCTACCTGATAGTACTTTCTGTCCGTCAGGTGAGAACACGACTGACGCAACACCATCAGGTAGCCCCTCGAACGTTCGCAGCAGGGCGCCGCTGGCCGCATCCCACAACGTCATACCATCCGTGCCGCCCGATAGAACCTGTCGCCCGTCGGGCGAGAACGCCACCAACGTGGCACCAAGCGAAAGGCCTTCAAAATTGCGCAACAAGGCGCCGCTGGCCGCATCCCACAACTTCATGTTCCCTTCAAGGCCACCCGAGAGCACCTGTCGCCCGTCGGGGGAGAACGCCACCGACATGGCACCACGCGAAGGGCCTTCAAAATTGAGCAGCAAGGCGCCACTGGCCGCATCCCACAGTTTCATACCATCCTCGCTGCCCGACAGGATCTGTCGCCCGTCCGGCGAGAACACCACCGAACGGATCATACCCGCAGTACTGAACGCACCGGGGTGCCCGGCGAAGGTGCGCAACAACGCGCCACTGGCGGCGTCCCACAGCTTTAGTGTGTTGTCGGCACTTCCCGACACTACTCGTCGTCCGTCCGGCGAGAATGCAACCGAAAACACCAAATGCGAATGTCCCTCAAAGGTACGCATCAGGGCGCCACTAGCCGCATTCCACAGCTTCAACGTCTTATCGCCACCTCCCGACAGTACCTGTTGTCCGTCAGGTGAAAACACCGCCGACGCGATCGATTGCGGATGTTCGCCGAACGTGGGCAGCAAGGCACCGCTGGTCACATCCCACAGCTTCAACGGGCCCGCGCTTCCCGAGAGCACCTGCCGGCCGTCGGGCGAGAACGCAACCGCCAGGACCCCATCCGATCCCTTGAACGTGTGCAACAGGGTGCCGTTGGCCGCGTCCCACAGCTTCAGAGTAGTGTCCCAGCTGCCTGAGACTACCTGTCGCCCATCAGGAGAGAACGCTACCGAAATGACTTTATCAGCATGATCATCGAGGGTGAGGAACAACGTGCCGTCGACCGCATCCCACAGCTTCAGCGTCTTGTCAGAACTCCCTGACAGCACCTGTCGTCCGCTGGGGGAGAACGCCACCGAGTTAACTTCATTCGAATGCCCCTCGAACGTGCGCAGCATGGCGCCACTTGCTACGTCCCACAGCTTCAGCGTCTTGTCATCACTCCCCGATAGCACCTGTCGTCCGCTGGGAGAGAACGCCACCGAGTTGACTGCATTCGAATGCCCCTCGAACGTGCGTAGGATGGCGCCGCTGGCCACGTCCCACAGCCTCAACGTCTTGAAACTTCCCGACAGCACCTGCCCGCCGTCGGGCGAGAACGCGACCGAGTGGATCTGACCCGCCCCCCCCTCGAAGATGCGCAGCAGAACTCCGCTGGCGGCATCCCACAACTTCATGTTCCCTTCAACGCCGCCCGAGAGCACCTGTCGCCCGTCGGGTGAGAACACCGCCGTGTCGACGAAAATAGAATCCCCTTGAATGGTACGAAGCAACGCCCCGCTGGCCGCATCCCACAGCTTAAACGTTTGGTCTCGGCCGGCCGAGAGCACCTGTAGTCCGTTGGGTGAGAACGCCACCGATTTGACCAATAGATGCCCAATCTGCGGCACTACCTCGATCTTCGGCTTGTCCTGCGCGGACGCCTCGCGGGCCATTGCGCCCACGAGCGTGGCCACCGCCGCCGTGAAAAACATCGACGCCCACCGAGCATTCATCGCAGCTGCCCCCCAACCATCCCCAAAACGAAAGCGATTATGCGCGGCGCCGATAACAAATCAAAGTTGTTACTGCTAGGATAGCAAGCCGGGGCAAACAACGCGTTTGCGTAGCGCTTTTTTCTCGCAAACAGCGTAAGGTAACCGTCCGACGCGTTCAGCAGATTTGCGACCGTTGCGCTGTGGTGGGTACTTTAAGCTTGATGTTGCCAGCTGGCTTCAAGGAGATCTGCCGGAGGGCGGCGCACTTAGTGGAGGTCGATTGACCCAAACAAAAACTGCACTTAAAAGCCGACAAACTAGCCGCAATTCCTTTGCGCATACCGATTTTAGTAACTCGGAAAGCTCACGAAATACCTAGTAGCCGATGCACCTCGGCCAAATATTCCGAATTGCTTCCCATTTCCCGAACCCAGTAATTCGGATCCGTGAACCGAATGGCCGTATTCCTTGTCGAAGCGCCCACCCAAGTCGTTGGCAATCGGTCTAGCGCGCCTACGAGATCCGGATCTCTGGCTTTACCGTAAGCATCAAACGCTTCTTCTCCCCGAACGATGGGAAGCACGGCACCTCTAAAAGACGACAGCGCGATATTCATTTTTATTGCAGCCGATTTCGGAACGAATTCTCCCAGACCTACTGCATCGAGCACGCTCGCAACTGCGTTCGCACATCCCCCGTGAATTTCGACCATCCTGCCCCCAATAAGATAGGATTTCATTTTTTTAGTTCTGCCAAAATCTGTTATTAGGCGAACTTCCGTGGTGTTCAGCCCAAAGTTCTTTGGCGCACCAGGGCCGCTCGATGTCCCAGTGGTGCTGGAGAGAACCGCGTTCAACATATCATACGTTTTCTGGGCATCTACGCCGCGAACCTGGATTCTTGAGACGCGCGGAGCTTGTCGCTCTCTGATCCGGGTAACGTATTCATCATGCGACTCCCATCGCCCATCAGATGAATGCCCCGTTAAAGTCTCCGCGAAATAGCAGGAGGCCAGGATCGCCTTCTGCAAAAATGCGCGCGGATGTTTGCTGTCGGTTGCTGAGTAAAATCCTACATCGCCTCCTGTATTACTAAATACTATC
>JAOWBP010054120.1:0-10131 GCA_028571105.1 Tragopan temminckii
GGGTCTTGAATATCTCCAGAGAAGGAGACTCCACAACCTCCCTGGGCAGCCTGTTCCAGTGCTCTGTCACCTCACCATAAAGAAGTTCTTGCACACGTTTGTGCAGAACTTCCTATGCTGCAGTTTCTGGCCGTTACCCCTTGTCCTGTCTCCACACACTGCTGAAAAGCGTCCTGCCTCGCCACTCTGCCCCCCACACCTTGGATATTTATAGATCTGGATCAGGTCCCCTCTCAGTCGTCTTTTCTCAAGGCAAAACAGACCCAGTAGTTACTGCTTTTGTGTGATTTAAGCATAAATGCCTATTCATTAAAGAGATCTTCTGTACCATCTGAAGAGACATTTCTACGGTCTATAAAATATTGTTATGTAAAAGTAAGGAATTCCAATTTTTATCTGTAGTTCACTGATCTTTCAGAAAAAGAATATTCTTAAAATCCACTTGAATGCCAGAGATATGATAGACTAATTGAATGCTCATTTTATGTGTTAACATCTTGGCATGTTATGTTTATACAAACACACTTTAACACAACTAATCATATTAAATATTTTGTAGACCTGTGATATCTTTGCTTAGCAAGTTATTAGCAGCACTTGTTTCAGATTGACTTATCTTGTACACCAGGAACTTTATACTGTCTGCGGTTGAAAGCTGAACATATAGAATCATCAAATTTTCTGAAGTGGAAGAGACCCACAGGGATCATTGAGTTCAACTCCCAGTTCCACACTGCACCACCCAAAATTCAAACCCTATATCTGAGAGAGTTTTCCAAACACCCCTTGAACTCTGGCAGCTTGGGGCTGTGCCCACTGCCCTGGGCAGCCTGTTCCATGCCCTCTCCCCTCTGGGGCAGAGCCTTTCCCTAACCCCTGACCCTCCCTTGACTCAGTTCCATGCCATTCCCTTGTGTCACCAGAGAAAATATATTTTTTTCTATAGACTTGCATCACAAAGCTGTTTTTTTTGTTTTCAAGAACACAAAAACTGAATGGATGTCAAAAATTAAATAACAAAAACATGATTTACGGTGATGTCTATTGCCTAACGTACTCAAAAATAAATTGTTGCAAAGGTGTACCTCTTACATAAACATTGGTTTGCTTATTTTGTTGCTTTAAACCATAGTTCCTAGAAAATGTTTGCCTGACATTCCATATTACTAATGTCATGATTGCTTTTGACGGTTAAATGCACAGGAGAGTTGCGAATACTGAAATGTATAATGTTGTTCATCTCATTTATGATATTCAAATGGGAATCAACTTGTCTCATCATCAAAAAAATCAGAGGGATTCTGGAGATCTCAAGGGCAAGAAATGCAGCAATTGTTTCTTGCAGTATTCAATGTCAAGCTTCATTCTCACAGGTTTAATTCCGGTTAAAAGGAAAAAAGCTATTTTTAATAGCCCTGATACCTGAAGTTAATATAAGTAAGACGCCTTATCAAAAAAAGAACAAAACATAACACAGACACGGATTGTGACTCACTAACAATTACGCCAACTCAATTAGAAACTCAAACATTGACAACATGTGGAAGCTGCTCACTACAGTTTCCCTGGGGAGATAAGAGCTTTTTCTATGAATGTAACAACATCCAAACCTTGTCCAGAGTTTTTTGAATGAGTTAGTAACTTTTGCACTATGCCTGCACGGCTTGTTGATTTGCCTCCTTATCTTTTAAATGTGTTGGCACAATCTTTCCATGATGCTATCTGCCAAAACTGTGCCTGTCTCAATGTATTTATGTCTGTCTTCATCATGATTTACACTAGTATTCTACAGTATGGTCATGAAGTCAACATAAAATCTCTAATGTGCTGGAATATTTTGCAAAAGATTATGGAGAAAAAAGCAGATTTTCACTCCAGCTTTGAGTGTCTTTTTTCTTTAAGAAAGATGAGTAAGCATTTCACAAACATCTTCTGTTCCTTTTATTACTTCCCAATTCCCCAGTACTAGATCTGTGCAATTTGACATGAATGTAATATTATTAGCAGTATCAAAAATATTTTCCTTACCTCTGTTCTTGAGACAGTAATGAAATAATAACCTGTTTCTCAACAAACACGAAATTCCTGTTGGTGCATAAAGAAAGAATGCCATGAAGAGGAATAAAGATGTTTCCAGGACCCTGTCAGAAATTTTGATGATTTTGACACAGTTCCAGTTTAGTTCTGTTATGGTTTAAATTGTTTAAACTGATCTGCTTGAACATGGTGCAGTCATTACTGAAGATTGCATATACATTTGAGCTGAAAATGCAGTTAATGTTTTAAATACTTGGGATGTAGATGATTGTATGGGATTGGTATTACAGACTTTGACTTCATATTATGGCAATAAGAGCTCTTGTCTGAATGTGTCTGATGGTGTGATGCTGGTTTGCACAGGTTGTGGTTTAACCTGGCAGGCAGCTCAGCACCGTGCTGCTGTTTGCATACCACCTCTGCAGTGGGATGGGGGGTGGGAATCAGAAAAGATAGAACTTGTGGGTTGAGATAAAGAAAGTTTAATAGGACAAATTGAAGGAAAAATAGTGATTAAAAAGAAAATACAATGCAAGTGATGCACAGTGTAGTTGCTTACCTCCAGCTGATTTCTGTGTAGCAGCAGCCCTCCTGGCCTATGCCCTTCAATTTTATTTTTCAGTGTGGTGCCATGTGGTATGGAATATCCCATTTGCCATTTGGGATCAGCTGTCTTGATTCTGTCCCATTCCAGCCTCTTGTGCTCCTCCAGGTTCCTCTCTGGTGGAGTGGTATGAAAAGTTGAAAAGTCCTTAACTTAGTGTAAGCACTGTTCAGCAACAACTGAAACACCAGTGTGTTATCAACATTGTTCTTCTCCTAAATCCAAAGCATGGGGTTATATCAGCTACTAGGAAGAAAATTAATGCTATGCCGGTCAAAACTAAGACTTCGTTCAGATAGCATCAACTTTACCAAGGTTTGAAATTATATTTGTGTTACTTATTAAACAGAAGAACTCTGAATATTCTTATCTGCTGTACAGAACTAGTCCCTTCAGTAGGTTTTATTACAGAGCTTAAAAGCTGAATGTAGACAGAACAATGCAACTTGTAAATTCTTGTTAGTTTTCTTAAATAAGTATTCTCCCATTATAGCGTGCTTAGTTAAATGTGTCAGTAATAGGTTGTTGTTTTTGTCATTATTATTTTATTGGGTCTTACAGAACCATGGAATCATCTAGATTGAAAAAGACCTTCAAGATCTTGGTAGGTCAGGTTGATGGTTGGACTCCAATTCCCATCACTAAATCATGTCCCTTAGTGCAGCATCCACAATTTAAATACCTCCAGGGATGGGACTCAACCACGGCTGTGGGCAGCTCATCCTAATGCTTGACCACCATCTCTATCATGAAGTTCTTCCAGATGTCCAACATGGCATAGCTTAAGACCATTTCCTCAACACAACTTACTGCTTCTCACTCAAGAAAGAGACTGATACCCTCCTTTCTACAACCTCCCAATAGCTGTAGATAGTGATGAAATTCCTTTTCCCTTGCAACAAAGGCTTTAAATTATGAATGCAAGTGAACCGCAGGGAAAAAGCCACAAGGATCCTCAAAATTCAGCTAGCTAGATGCATGTTACTTATTTTGTATTTCAGCATTTCTTGAAGAAAGGTAGCTGAATCACTTGCATAATCTGGTTTTCTATTTGCTGCTGAAGAGTTTCTTGTAAATAGATTGAGTTGAATTGAATTTAGATGCAGTTTTTTAGGAGAGGCAAAGGGTTACGTTTTTATTTTTTCTATATGTATAAAATTTGAATCTAGCCGATTGTTTTTCAATGATAATTTTATATCCATAACTACATATTTATGTCATTCAAATCTGTGTGAAGTTTTTTCTTTATTGTATTAAAGAAACATCAGGTGTTGTTTTTCTACTGCTATATCTAGGTGGTATAATGTTTTGCTCTAGACTTAAGAGAAGAAAGATAATTTAGGCTGACATTTTAGGTAGTGTTTTCATTTATTAAAGGAACCGAGTATTCACTTGTTCCATCTATTTATTACAGATTGTCTCAAATTGAGTACTGAAAATTCAGTATTTAAAGTGTCCTTTGTTTTTCAATATTTTTCTTTAAATCTATGAAAACAAAAAATCTTTAAGCACGTAGGACTTTGCTAACTTTTGCAGGAAGTGTTGTTTATTTGTATTTTTAATTTTGGAATATTGTGTTAATTATGTTGGTTATGCTAAGAACTGTGGAATTTTTATTTTTTATTTTTATTTTTCAATAAGCGCAGTGCTGGAGGCCATTGGCTGCTGGTGGGTTTGGAAAAATCCTCCTGGTTAGAGCTTAAGGCACTGGTTAGGAGTGATCAATCACTCCGTGCTTTTGAAAGTAAGGGGAGGTTTTACATAATTTTCACTTCTTGTACTTTGCTTTTTATGCAGACTTTTCCTGGCACACATGGCCAAGGAAGGCTTTTGACTACCTCTGCTAATGTGTACTTCAATAAATCATGTATATGTGTATCTGGTTTACTTGCCAATTTAAGTTCTAAACTCCTGTTTGCCATTCTTGCCACTCTTGCTTTGCAATTGGAATTCTAGAGAGGGGAAAGGCAGAGAATGATTAATATTGACATTAATCAAATACATAAGTACAAATATCGACTCATTCTGTAAAAAGCAAGTGTTAAAATTGGTTAAAACTGCTTCTTAATATGAGTTCTGAAACACACCTGTGACATTACCTATAAACAAGGACTTAATGTCAGTCTCCTTGTTAGCCAATAGATGCACAGTAGGCAACTAATTCTACTTAAAAGACAAGCAACAATGAGATTAACTGTAGGTTAAATGACTGAAAATAGCAACTTTGATCCTCCGAGTGACCAGCTATTTAAGTAGAGGAGGAATGAGAAGGTAAACAAGTATGGGAGTAAGGGAAGCAAAAAGATTGAAAACATGAGTGATTTCTGAGAGTTGTGGGTTGTGGTTTTTTTTTTTTTTTTTTTTTTGTACATTTGAGTATTCTTAAATACTGTTTGTCTGAAGATGGTGTACTCTGACTATCCTTCAATAATGTGAGCTCAACCACAGCTTTCACTTAATAGCTGCAGTTCTTGGCATGAGTGTCTTTAATGCAACACTCACAATTTAGGTATATCAAATCAATAATGTTTCAATTTAATTTAAAAAAGTACTATCATAGTTTCCTACCATATGTTTTCTCACTGTAACTTTTCAATACGTATTGAGCTAAAGATGACAGACCTTGATTCACTTTGTGGTTTGCACCAAGGGACAGGCTTCTTATTCATGTGGCTGCTCCAGAAAATTTGATGCAGTTGGACACGTAACCTTACCATGCAGCTATCTGTGCAGAATGCTTTTTTCCCCAGCATTTTAAAGACTTCAGGATTCTTTATCAGGCTTCTAACTTCTGCAGTTCATGACTTCTACGATATCAAATATGAAAAAAGCATATTGGGGAAAAAAAAAAAAGCATAAAATTGGCTGCTATTAAAATAATTCCTCAATAGTCAGTGTAGGAATTTGAAATGCATCTCACATGGGTCACAGCCATCCTGTGTGAAGAGCTGAAGTGAATTCCATATCCAAACTGTGTAGGTCAGAAGTCTGTTACTTTGAGTGTATGTTTGTTGTCAAAAAGTAAAGTACCTGTACTGTCTCAAAATAGCAAAATAAGAGCAAAAATCTTGTTCAGGCAGTAAAGCCTTTTCAGATTGGCACAGCAGCTTTCTAGGAGTCTTCTGTTTCTACCTTGGGATCCTCCTGGACCAAAAATAAACCTGCATGCTTTTCACATTGAATTAACTCTGAACAGCGGAAAAGCTCACGTCAAATATCCATGTAAATGTATCTCAAAAGATTCCTTGGCAGCCTCTCTTTCATTCAGGCTGAGGAAGGCTGGTTCTGTGGGTGAGGATGCTGTGCCAGGTATGGCTGCTGTGATATGGTGCATTAGGTGTTTCAGTAGGGTAGCACTGCGTTCCTGGTCAGCGTGCTCAGATTCAGCAGCTGGGCATGATGTCCACTTTTCATCTGTTTAAAATGTATGTATATATAATTTTGAGTCTTAAATGATGTAGTAAAAAAAAAATTATAGTAATAGAATGCATTGTAGTGGAGGTGTATGGATTTGTATGTTCCTTCATTTGTATGTTCACCATGCATTTGGAGCCATTTATTTGTCTCTGTGGCTCCTACTGATGGATGTGTGTTTCTCTCTGTGGAAGACTTTGTTGGGGGTTTCATGAGAGAGTAGTGATACAGCTAGTTATCTAGATATGTGATAACGCAGGAGAAGATAGTCTTTCTCTGCTTCTTTCTTTTTCCTATTAAACTTTGCAACTGCCCACCACTCTGAGGTACTCGTTTGTTTTCTTAGTGTCCCCCAGTAAAGTGTGGATGGCTTCAGCTTGGGCTAAACCTTTAGCAGTGGCATTGGTCAGGCTGAACTAGCAGCTGTGCCTGTGATTGGCATCCTTACCTTGCAAGTATACATAAGCATGCCTACGTGCACACTCTTGTTCTCTTTTTCTGTACTTAAAACTTTCTTTGTATTACTTGTATTTAACAGCACCATTTTTTGTTGGCTTTAACAACTTGAAAGTAGAATTCTCTCAACAGCTTTTTCTTCAAATAATCAGAAGGTAATAAATAGTGCCATATTTGCAATACAGTAAAGAACATGATCAAGTTGTGATGGGGAAGCAGAAGAGATTATCCTAAATCTAGTTTTATTCTTTCAGGAGTAATAGATTCTTTGCTCTCCACTGTTGTACATTTTTAATTGTTGACTTTGAAAGAATCTCCTTTCCTGTTAGCTTTTAACCTAAATGCTATTAATTTAGGACACAGATAAGTGGAAAATGTATTAAAAAACAAACAGATAAACAAAAAAGCATGCTTTTCTCTATTGTTCTTCAGTAGCTTTTCCCCTAACCCCACCTTTTGCTCAGTAGGCATTCTGAACAGCGCTGACTTCTGTTGAAAAAAGAAGGATCACGGGTATCTGTGTAGCTACTGAATATAACTTTATTGGATGAAGGAAGAGGGATCTGTGCAGTACATTAAAGTGGCTGTGTAGCAGTGCTGTTTCCTGAAACATTCTTCTTTCTTTTAGGCAGCTTTAAAAAAAAGGAAATCTAACTCCACACCGGCCTAGGGGAAGAACAGTAAAATATTTAGTATATATATAGCAGCGCTGCTTCATGTAGTTGCAACAGCAATAGCAAGTGTGTGATGTATATAGTTGTTTTCTCTGGATGGTATTACTTCTCAATGTAAACATTTTTTAAAATTACTTTATTATCCAGAGTTTACTTCACATAACCCAAGAATAAGAAACAATTACTTTATAAACTCTGTAATTATTTTTTGTTCTACATGTCTTTAATGTACGTTGTACTTTCTTCTGTATATCCCCTCTAGCCCATGATATATTTTTATGGCTTTGTCCTGATTTTTATTACCACTGCGTAAGTGGAGGGGAGAGGGATAAAATCAACCTCATATTAAGGCTGTATATCCTTAGTTTGGGAAAATGAAAGGCATCTAGTGTTCTCAAAACTCTTTTGTGTACAGACCTCCTTTTCTCTTATCTCTCATAATCTTTTGTGTCTTTATATCTGCGTATTTCTTCCTGGAGGAAGATGAAAAAGGTTTAGGGTTGCTGTAGGGTGCAGTATGGACTCAGCAGGTTAGTTTGTTTCTTGATCAGTCCCAGAAATTTTCTACTGATTTGCAACTCACATCTTGCTTCAGCTTACAGATATTGCTGATAATTAAGAAACACTGTATATTTGTCAATGCAGATGTACATAAATAAAAATACATATTAAAAGCTGTTGTATTGTACAAAAAATACAGCTTTTGAATGAGATTTCTTCCATAAGTTACTTGGTTAGTATCATCAATGCATTTAAAAGATGTGAAAAATGTTTTTCGATTGTCACTGTCAAAAACAATCAAGCCCTCAGATTATGTTGTCTAGTTTACTCTTAGAATTATTCAGTGCAATCAAATGTCTCAGACAATGTATGGTTATATTGAAATGCATAGAGCAAAGATTATCCAAAATGAGAATCAAAAGAAAGTATTTATCTGCTTATAAATTTGTATTAACGTTTTCTAGTATAGGTAGTAATTTACAGTGTAACAGCTGGGCATATTCTGGATTCCTTTTTAGCCTCTTCTTTCAGGATGTCTTTGGCAGATGGCACTCACAGATGGACATAACATTCTTAAGGAGCTTACTCTTTCTACTTCTTTACCCTCCAGTAACTCATGATACTATTAGAAAACTAAAAGCTTTGACATGAATTAGCCTTACTTAGCAGACTTTAATTTTTTAATCTTTAGAATATGCTGCTTGGCAGTGGTGGTGGAGTTCTTAATCTGTTTACTTAGTCCGTAGAAGCCAAAACGCAATTCTGATAGAGTTGGGTTGGCAAAATTTAGCAAAAAATAGTGTTTTTCAAATAGTTTTGAATTGTCATTTTATTTTTCTTCCTAAATTGTGGAGGGAAAAAATGGAGAAGGATACAAAAGAATACAGTTCAGCAACCCCAAAACAACTGTCAATGGAAGCTCTCAAGTTCAAACAAGCTACCTGGTGTTCTGTTGTAATTACACTGAAGTATTAAGTAAATAAACCTAATATCTTAAATTTGGTCAAAGTTGTTTTTATCAGCATTCATATAAAGCTGTTTTTAGCAAGTATGTTTGCGTATCCACCTAATAGCCTGTTACAAAAAGAGCAAGTTGTGTTAAAGCTTGCTGAGTGCACTTGTCTGATAGTTATTTGTCTATCATGTTCTTAGTGTTGTTTCTAATATTCATGCAGCTTTGGCCTTGAACACGAAGGCTCTAATTATCTCAAGTGTTTACTCAAATGGTCATTTTCTCTGGTGAATGTAATCAGTGTGGAGTTTCTGTTGAGGAATGTGAAACTATAAGTGGAATGATTGGATCCAAAAAAAGCATTGTGACAGCTGGACAAGTTAGAGATGCCCTCAGCTAGGTCTTCCACTTTTCCGTGTTAGTAATTTATTAGAAAACTGGAAGATAACAGATGGAGATAAAAAAAAAAAAAAAAGAAAGAAATCTCTTCTGTTTGTTTTTTTCCCCTCAATAATATGTAAATGAAAGTTTTTCAACTTCTCTTTCTCAAATACTATGTAGTCTACTGTAGTAATACCTCTGGTTCACAACCCATTTATTTTTATTTCAGGGCCTTTCTGGTGTAGACTGGCAGAGCAATCCATTCCCTCTCATCACTTTTTTTCCACAGAGGCCTCTTAAAGTTATTTTTGTATATTCAGTGTAGACATAGTTACTCAGTGAATAAAGGTATTAAATAAGCATTGCTTTCAACCTTCTTCTGGGAAGTAGTTGGGTTCTGCAGAAAAAACCTGATGCGTCTTTCTTGTACCAGGGGCCCCAAGCCTGGATATAGTACTCCAGATGGAGTCTTGTGAGGGTAGAGTAGAGGGGAACAATCTCCTCCCTCTCCTTGCTGGCCACTCCACAGCCCAGGATACCGTTGACCTTCTAGGCAGCAAGCCCACACAGATGGTTCATTTCCTGCTTTTTGTCCACCAGGACCTACAACTTCCTCTCCACACGGCTTCTCTCATTGAGTTCTTTACCCAGTCTGTACATATATCTGAGTTTGCCTTGACCCAGCTGCACCACCTTGCACTTAATTTTTTTGAACCTCATTAGGTTCTTATTTGCCCACTTGTCAAACCTCTCCAGGTCCCTCTGGATGGCATCCTTTCTTCTGGTGTATCAGCTGCACCACTGAGCTTGGTGCCATCAGTAGACTTGCTGAAAGTGCTCTCAATCTCACTGTCTGTGTCACTGATACAGATATTAAAGAGCACTGGCCCAAAGATCACAGAATCACAGAACCACCAAGGTTGGAAAAGACCTACAAGATCATCCAGTCCAACCATCCACCTATCACCAACAATAAGCCATGTCCCTCAACACAAAATCCAAACGTTTCTTGAACACCTCCAGGGTCGGTGACTGCACCACCTCCCTGGGCAGCCCATTCCAGTGCCTGACCACTCTTTCAGAAAAGTAGTATTTCCTAACGTCCAGCCTAA
>JAOWBP010054122.1:0-10122 GCA_028571105.1 Tragopan temminckii
ATGTCTTTTGGAGATTGCTCCTCTTGGAGTTTTCTTAGTGAGCCCAGGACAAGGGTAAGCTTTCCATCCATTCTTCTTTAGCATGATAATCTGTTTAGCCTAACTTTCTTGTATATTTCTTAATTATAAATCTGTATATTCATTGATTTTTACAAGAGTCCATAGTAATCAGTGATGATGAAGGACCCTGGGCATGTACTCTTTAGGTTTCTCATCCCAGCTCATGTTTTGTACGTGACAACATGAAAAATTGTTTTTTTTTTTTATTATGGCTGATATCTATTTCTCCAGGACTGATGTTTATTTGGTACTGTTAAGCCATCACTGGGGAAGTGCTGTTCTTATTGTAAACTGCAGGAGATAGACCCGTTATGCAGCACTTTGATTGCTATTGTGAAAATACACATAAGCACAAAATAAATATTGCTCTTTCTCTGTGAATTGTTATGGAGAGAGTAGTCACCAAAATGTTATTATCTAAACCTTTTCCCACTAATCATGCGAAATGATGGGGAGGGAAGCAATATTACCTGAAGATGATGCTTACTTAATTCCATCTGATCCTTGGTCTCATCTGTTCCACTTGTGCTGCTTTGGAACCAGGTTGCTTTTATCAATGCTACTGCTAAAAATCAGTGTTGCTGATTTTGAGATCTTCTGTTTGCCAGCTCAAGGGAGGGCAAAGCAAAATGTTTTCCATATGCCAAAGAGCAAAAGGAAAAACTTTTTTGGGGGATGAATTGAATAGTTGGAAGAAGAGGAGGGAATGGTCTACTGTGCTGGCATATGCCAGCTTACATTTCCCATCAAGCTTGCCTCAGACTGAGTAAAGTTTGGTCAGCTCTTGGGTAGAAGAGTGAGTGATTAAATAGCCCCCTGAAACTGGATGTCGGATCAAATAAAACTTTTTTTCCTCTGGTTTTGCCTTCTAGCTGTAAGAGAAAATAAGTTCTAACATATATGTGTGCTTGTGATGTATTGAGTTACCGTATTTGCTTGTTCCTTTTAGAAATCGTGCAAAACTGTTGTTACTTCATAAGAAGGTGAATTGCAATTTCTGTTCTTTACACATTCTGATCTTAGCATCTCTGTACCTCTTCCCCACTGTATTGCTTTTGACCTTCTCTTGTGTCCCAAATACTCTCCTGCCATGTCCCCTAACGGCCATGTGGAGAAGACGTAGCAGGTGGCATGACTTGGCTGCCTGTGTACTGATTTACTAGGCAGGCAAGAGAAAATCTACAGCTTTTATTTTCTTTTTAAACTGCGTCACTCCAGCTTATCCAGTGGCCATAAAACTCTCAGGGATGTAGTTATCTTTGACATCTGTAGCCTGGTGTCAGTTACAGTTGAAATTCACTAATGAGCTGGAAGTTCTTACAGAACAAGAGTGGGGAGGCTGCTGATCCAGCCAGTCATGTAGTAACTGGGTTGAAGACATGAAAACTGGAGCCTCGTGTTTCTCTTCTGGACTCTTACAGTGGCTCTGACTTTCACAGGATGCTTTCAGACTTGCTGGAGTCAAATGTGGTGAATGTGAGATTTTTTTTTTTTGTTTTGTTTTGTTTTTTTTTTTGCATCCACTTCATTTTCCCCTGTTGTGGCGTTTGTGTTGTGATCTCAGGCAGCACGTAGTGGCTGAGTTCCTGCCTGAGGATGCCCTGTGCCAATCTCTGTAGATCAACAGGCAAACTATTTGTGATGGAAAATGGATGTGAAAGTGTTGTAACTAGCTAAAATGCACTGAACATCTCCTGTTGTGTGATCTGCTGCACTGAGAGGAGCACATAACATGTAACTCCAAGGACTGTGTGACATGTGATCAAATGGACTAGAATTCTGTTAGCTTGAGAGGTAAGTCTGTCTAAAATCATATTTTCTGTTCCTTATCCACGCTGTCTGTTTCAGTGCTTCGGAGGAGAAGTGGTCTTGTAAGACAAAACAGTTTGTGTAAAGATTCAACTATGATCTTAGATGTAGATTGTTTTACCTTGGTATGGCTGTTTTGATATTAGGATTGGGATTCCTGGAATGCATCTTTCTATGTAGCTCAGCCAGAAGCGAGCCTCAGTTCACGTCCTGAGACTATTTGGTGGTATGAATCAAAGTGCAGCAAGCAGTGGAAATTGGGGAAAAAATTGTTAGTGGAGAAGCATGGGTGAGAGAAGATGTTTTGTAGCCAGGACATATGGACAGCACCAAATGAGCATGGCATCCTGTTAAAGAAAAAAATATGAAAGATGAGAGCTTTGGGGAGAGAAAATTGGTAAGGAAGATTTATGTGTTAAAGGACACTGTTTTTTGCTTTATAAGCATTTGTTGCCTGAACGTGCAGGTGTTAACTGGATTTGAAGTTCTTTCAGCCACTGTGGTTGGATTTTTTTTTTTTTTTTGTTGGTTTTAAATTTAATGGGTTTGCCTCTGGTGAGAAGATGGCTCAAAAGCCTGTTAGCTGAAATAAATACATACGCGTGCGCTCTCTGCTTTCTTTTTCCAGGAGGCTGTCTAGGTTCTAAGTTACCTCTGAATTTAAAGGAAACATTTCACTTGTTTCCTTCGTAATCATGGAAGAAAAAGTTACATTTGAAAAAGAAGTTCCAAAGTTTGGTATCTGTGATGATGCTAAAGATAAGTGTCAACCAGTGGTGTTTAGTCCGCAGCAGCAGAGTAGGTGGACATCCCAAACCAGAAATACTGCAGCCAATGACAGGTGTTGGTAGGTACTTGCCGACCACCAGAAGTAATAAAGACAGGACAAAATGAATTGTGACTCTGAGAAAACTAATGAGAAGTGAAAGAAGACATAAATTAAGCCAGATCTACATAGATGGAAAAATGAACCTTTTGTCTAAGGAGCCTTTCATAGCCTTACCTTCCTATGGGGGAAGTTAGCAGGCTTTGTGAAGAAAGGGAAGGTGTTAGCTCCTTTGGGGTAAGGAAGGTAGAGCTGGTCAGCTGAATGGGATGAATTATCCGCTTTTCTAGGATTAAAAATTGTCAGTTTTTTTTTTTTTTTTAGAGACTGTGGGATTTACTGCAATAAACCTTTGCTAATAAGCATGTCTTAATGGTTCATTTGTTACTAACAGATTTTTTGCATGAAGAAGGTTCAGTTCCTGTTGTTTGCAGAAGTCAGTGCAATGGCTTTGGACTTAGTGTTACTATTTCAGTTTCTACAAGGTCAGTGAAAGGTGCATTTTGCAATTGATGCTGAAGGTTCAATTGTTCAGATTTTTTCTACTAAAACTTCATTTTCACGTTTCATGCATTTTTTTTTTTACTTTTTTCAACTTAGCAAGAGGAAATGTCTTCAAAATTTTCCACTCCGAAAGGAGTGTCTGTCCCTGCACCCTTTTCTTCTTCGTACCTCTGGACAAGATACAGCTTGCATATTTACTTGACTGATTTGTCACTTTCATCACTGACAATTGGCTATTTTTGCATGGAGGTTAATTAATTTCTTTCTTCCATCAAAAGTGAAAACTCTTGCGATGCAAAAGAAAGTAGTCATGTGCAACTTTTGAACAGGAAAAGCCTTGTAACACCAGAGAGAAAAGGTCTCCAGCTGAAATACAGTGTACGCTGGAACTGGTTTGTCCAGTGCCTGGCTTACGTTCTTCTATGTCTATGAGGAAATACTAACTTAGCATAATATTGAAGGCTAGTATTCTGTTGAATATGAAAGCCATTAAGATGAAAACCAAGGACTCAGTATATATATATATCTTTTAATAAACATTCATTATGAGTTTGCTTGTGTGTTTCTGAACAACTCAGTTGTACTCTTCTAACCTGTATTCAATCTGCTTTATCTGTTTGAGAAGCTGTTCTTCACTGTCTGCAGAAAACAGTTCTCGTTTAGATGGTCTCTGGTCTGTACATGTGCAGCATTTGTATGCATATGTCTAGAACTCCAGGAGAAATATATTCATGTTGTCCCTGTGGTAGAAACACCCCTGTGTCAGTGAGCTTGAACAAGCTACTCTGACTTTTCCAATTAGAGGTATTTGCTTGTTAGCCAGTAGTTCTATTTTACTAATTTATTATGCTGCACAATGCAGAAACAGTAAAAAAGTGCAATGAGTGTGTCATTCTGATGATAGTCAGAACAATGTTTCAAAAAAATAGAAGTAAAGTAAATACGGAGGAGGAGTGACAAGTAGAAGAGGGCTGCCGAGCTCAGAGAGCAGGATAGTTTTCTTATGTTTTTGGAGAGAAACATGTTGAAAGGAAAGGAAGAAGTTAGGACTTGTGATGTCTGTAATCGGAGCAGAAACAGTTTATGAGAGTTGGAGGAATGGAAAGTTTAGGATTTTTTTTTTCTTTTAAAGGATTCCCATCTGAAATTAATATATGAGAGTAGAAACAATAAATATCAGTGAAATGCTGAACATTAAACAGTCATTTCCCATAAGCTCTGAGGCTCTGCTGACAGTACTTTGTGTGACAGCATTTCTTAAACAAAACTAATTCCAATTTGGATTGTTTAAATTGGGCAGCACTTTGGCTATTTACCCATCAAAATTCTCTAATATTTATAGTAACACCTGTTGCATGCAGCTATAAATACATAGCGAAGAAACTCATGAATTACATTTAAGTAAAGATATTTGAAGTAAGAAACGCTTTCTTAGTTCTTAGTTTCTGGCATTGACGAAACTGATAGATGGGAGCAGTAACATAGTGGTTATTTTCAGTTATAGTTCATGATCTTTTTCTCACAAGCATGTTAGTGTAGAGTATCCATGAAAAGTAGACCTTGAAAGTTGTGTTTACATTAGCTAAGAGTTATGGATACCTTTTCAAAGGCTAAATGAGAAATATTACTTTTCTGAGAACAAAAGAAAAAGAAAATAAGTGTTTAACTTGCGTGTCTCAAATCTCAGGCAGGCCTGACCCTGCCTTTTGGCCAAAGAATTCTGATCCGGGCAGAACCAAATGAGTAATGTTTGTGGTGGTTCAAATCCCTAGTGAACCATTCTGAGCAGCTGCAATTCCTAGTTATTGGAAAACTCAGGTTTTGACTAAGACAACAGCTGGAGTCTGGCAGGTTAGGGATAAAAAAAACAAACTAACGTTATCAGCTTGACAATGGCAACAACTTTACGCATTGAGTAAGAAATTGTCAATTCCATATTCCAGTTTTGCTTCTCTGCTAAAGGCAGAAAAAATTGGCAGGAAAAGAAATCCCCTGAATACAATTCACCATTTACTGTGCGGTGTTCAGGAGCAGCACAGTAGAATTAATTGGTATTCTTTTGTATTAAAGCAAGGAAATAACTTTTGTCTTTGTTCTGCCCAATCCACAGTTTTGCACGTAGTTCCTTTTAAAATCTTTCTTTCAGACTAATGCTACACGCTTTACAGAAATGCCTCTGGGGGTCCTCTACTGCGCTTCTGGGGCAGATGATAGAATATAAGGCAAACCCAACTTTGAAGAGGAGTCCTCTTGCTCACTTTTAAAACTGCTTTATTACAAAACATCTGATAGTTAAGACAATCATATAGCATTCTTTGGCAATCAATAAATTAGTTAAAAAAAAAAAAAAAAGAAAAAAGCTATTGTGGTTAAAAATAAACATTGCTTGTGTATTAGTTTATAATATATGTCATAAACTTCTAGAAACAATACCAAATGTAAAAGGAGGCAAAAGGTAAATGGTGTGTGTAGGCAGGGTGATAGTTCACCAGCCAGATGAAAAGCAAATGCCATTGCTTTGGATATTATTCCTGAGGTTTTGTAATATTTGTATATGCTCAACTTCCATATGTGTACATGCAAGAGCAGAGGGCTAATATTGTTTAAGCAAAACTCAAAAAACTTCTTCAAGAAAGAAAAATAATTTATATTATTGTAGCATATAATGCACTGTATATATATTTATATATCTATTTGTATTATTGTAGCATATAAGCACTGTAGATATAATTCCATCTATCATTCAGATACTGGAAGGATTGCACTCAATTAGATTTTGCATTCCTGTGCTTCACCTACTACTCTGAGCTGTGGTGTCAGCTGGGCTGGAAAGATGAGCTTGACTGCATGTATCTAATCTTAAAATCTTAAAGCCTTCTGCTTTTGAGTAGTATTCTGTTTACCTTGTCTTTCATATTAATTTTCAGGTCACATTTTACTTTTTGTTGGACAATGAGAAGTAGCCTAACTGCTATGAAATGTATGTATAATACCTTTACCGCTATTGCTGTATCAGCTGTTATCCTAATGGTTGTCCTTATGGCTTCTAAAAGTATAGTGGGTGTCATGACAGTACAAGAGGAGCAAATGACCTGGCTTGCATTGACAAATTAGCTCTAAGAAGAGAACAACCTGCACTGCTTTAAAGATGTTGGGGACATATGAAGGTATAGAGGAGAGATGCCATTCATATATGCTTCTGGGTTTTCTGGTACTGACTGCCCAAATGCTTCTAGACAGTGACACTAAATTTGCTCATCAAACATCAGACTCAGTAATGGGCATTACTGCAAACCTAACCTGATGCAAGGTTACAGGTAGGGCTTTCTTTGCTAGCAGAGGCACCTGTAGAAGCTCTTGAGATTTCAGCTCTAACTGTTCTGCAGTTCATAGTAATAAAAAAGTTGTGCTACAGCATAGAGGATTAATCAAAGGACATTTTTTGCCAATCAGTGTTGACAATGTTTTTCTAAGGTTTATGAAGAGTAAGTGCATGGGCTTTGTAAGCTTAAGTTTTACTTGGAGTGTATTTAATGTTGTTGAATTTACAACTGGAGAGGAACGTCTTTAAATGGCAAGTATTTGTAATTGGGCTCCTTTGGCTGTTCAGAGTTACTGCACTAGGTATACATATGGAAATGCCACCGCTTCTTTTTCCTGTTGGGTTGTGTGACTATTATTTTGTGACATTTTGGAGAGATTCTTACCTGCTTTTCTGTTTCAAAGTACTACTTTAATTGATAGTTTAATTGATATGTATGCCTGTGAAAACTAAATCCTCATACTAAATTCAGTGCTTGTTAGGCAGGATTGTTCTACTAGTTAGAATCCCAACTTCTTTTGTCTAGCATGAGCTTGTCTGAGTCCCAACACAGTCTGTTACTCTATTCTAAAAGTGTTTTGGAATGGGCTTCTGTGAACCCATGACACTTTCTGTAGATGCTGATAACTGCACAGTAACCCCTGTGTGACTGTGTGTTATTTAGATTTCCTTCATGCTTTCATTGTGTGTTCAATGATGCTTCCAAGCAAACAGTTATTTGAGGGACCGATGCCACAACTTACTTCTCCAGCACTGCATCATGAAATTAATTACAGATGACAATAGGTAAAATACTGTCCAGAATTGGTCATGATCTAACAGCAGACCTTGCATCTCTAGAGATCCAAAATTAATATGAATCTGTGCTTGGGTCACTCATAGGCAGCTCATTGCTGCAGGGTCAACTTTAAACTGTCTGAGTGAGACTTTCAGCTTAAAACTTTTGAGCAAGGAGTAGAGAAGGAAGAAGTAATATTGTTTACATAGTGAGGCTGAGGTTGCTGTGGAAGCTTTCATTTGTACCTGCTGAGTGTGTTTCTACTTCATGGTATGTACGTAGCCACCATTAGTAAGATGTACTGTAAAAGCTAAGGCTAGAGCAAATAGAAGCAAGGGAATAGAGTAGTTCCTGTTGTTAGAGAACTATTCATTAGGCCAATGAAAAGTAGAATGCAAGTCCAGCTGATTCTCAATTCACAGTAATTTATTAATCTCAAGAGTTTATAGCAGATGTGTCGTGTTAGATAAATGTTGCTTCTCTTCAGTCACTAAGTGTACAAACTAGCAGATTAATAACAGGCTTTGGTATTTTATTTATTTATTTTGAAAATGAAGCTAATAGTCTAACAGTTACAGCTTCTCAGAATAAAAATTACACTAATGCTATAAATTCTATAAGCCATATAAGTAGTGAACAGGGAAAACACTTGTATTTTTATAAATGTTTTTGTATTAAGTATTCTTAAATAAGCTAACATTTCAGGAATGTGGGCAGTTCTGATTCTTGTCTTTTACTATTACTATCAATAACAATTAAGTATTTGGATCCAGTTAGCTTTTAAAAAGTATAAGGGAAGAGAACCTTAAATAAGGCAAAAAAAAAAAAAAAAAGTAGTAAAAAGTTCTTATGTAGTGTCTGAATCAAGTTGCATCTTTTATGCCACAGTTTGTCAGTGCTGTACCACAGCAGCAATTGATCATTGCTCATTTATCAAAATATTAGACCTCTAAAGGGCTAAAAAATAAGCGAATAAATCAAAATGAACAGTCAATTCTTTGCAATGAAACAATTCAACTATCTTAACTCTGCATGTTGTTTTTTTGCTATTTTTTCCTTTCCATCCTGACTCAGTATAACTTGATTCTGATTTTAAAAACCAAGACATGTTTGTTTTTTTTATTCTTCCTTGGTTGATTGACTAATGGAATTATTCACCATAGATTAATCGCTCTATTCAGCAGCCACTTCTCCATGTGAAGGGATTCCAAGAAAATTTCTAAAAATAAGTGAATGACAGTAAAAACCATAACTGTTTTGCTTGTTTGCTAGGCGTATTTTTCCTCAAACTCATTGTTGTAGTCTTTTATCACAGTGGCCACTTTCCAGAGGGGGAATTGAGAGATTTAGGCTTATATTTTGAAATGTAGCCTTAAAATTTATGTTCTATGCTAGAGTGTCCCTCTTGACAATTTTGGTGTGTGGTGTTTTAGCAGTGCTTATAACACGGAACAACCTAAACAGAAAACAGACTAGATGGTCTGATCAGGCTGAAGAAGTCTCTGGTAGAACGTGACATCTGGAATTGCTGGTTCCTACTGAGTTGTTTGGCCTTTCAGCCTTCCTCAGTATCTCATGGGATAATGATGTCAGAAGTGGAAACATAATTTTGTTCTCTAGAGCAAATCTATTTTTATTAACAAAAATATAATTAAGGCTTCATCATGGTTTCCACTCCAAGGTCCTGGTTTAGATGCTTGTTGCCCTCTAAAACTTGAAGCTCTTTAGGTAGCGGTTCCCAGGCTTTTCTTCTGGCTGAGAATAATTACTTCGGAAAATTGCATTAATACAGTTTTCTGCGAGGAGGAGAGACAGGAAATAGTGATATAGACTTTGTTTTGATTATCAATCCAGCAAAACTTAAAGTCCAATGTTGAAACTAGTACTTACTAAAGAGATACCTTTGGAAGCATGTCAGATTTTGATTTAACTGCAATACAGATCTAGAAAACTCATTTATCTGCAAAATTTTCTGAAGCACTGATCTATGGAGTGTGTACAGTGAGCAGCTATGGAGGGTCTGCTACTCATATATTTTAGTAACTTTTTTTTTTTTACAGATATGCATTTTGATGTCTCAGATAGCAAAAAAATTCTAACATGGTTCTATTACATTTTTACAATTCAGTTAAGGAATTATTAGTGGGGAAAAATAAAGTGTATGTACACATTCTAATTTTTGAAAGCCTTCTACCTTGACCAGGTGCAAAACAGATTCTCACCCACGGAGGTCTGTCTCCAAAAGAAAAATGAATTTGTTAATCCTTCAGTTGAGTACTTGAGGTGCTGTTGGCAGCTTTTTTTCTTTTCCTCCACCACAGAATGGCAAGATAGCTAGTGTGTGTATGTATGTGTGTGTATATATATATATTTTTATAAATATATTTATGTATATATATCATATATATAAATATATATATTTTTATATATACACAATATATATATTATATAATATATACAATATATATATTATAATATATATGTGTGTATATAATATAAATATATATATTCATGAAAGAAGCTGAACACTGTATGTGTGAGTTTGGTCTCCAAAGGCTGCAGATATTTTGATGAATGTGTCTTGAATAGTGAAAATTAACTGAAAAAGACTTTTTTTCCTAATGCATGAGTAATCTTACAAAATGTCAGTTTAGGGTCTAATTTCAAGTTAATGACTTGAAAATAACTTCAGTCTTCCAAAAGAATTTGAAAATACTGGATCTTTCTGCCACTTGCATGCTTCATATGTATGGGAACTGCTGAGTCACGGCCTGAACCTCTGATTGATCACCTGGGGTGAGCAATGAGTCAGCCATGGGAGCA
>JAOWBP010054123.1:0-10122 GCA_028571105.1 Tragopan temminckii
GCCCCATCCCTGCAGGCATTCAAGGCCAGGCTGGATGTGGCTCTGGGCAGCCTGGTCTGCTGGTTGGCGACCTGCACTTAGCAGGGGTTGGAACTGGATGAGCACTGTGGGCCTTTGCAACCCAGGCCATTCTATGGTTCTGTGATCCTTACATTGCATGTGCGTTCAAAGTATGCATTTCTGTTAGCTTCACATATCCGTATTTATAAGATTGTTTTGATACATTTTAAAAGCTTATTTTTGATAACCTTTATAAAGAGCTGTATTTCATTTTTTTTTCATTTGCATTCCTTAGCCATTTTTAACTTTTCTCTCAATTTGTGGTTACCAGAATGTATGATTGCTCTTTGTGCAAACACACTTCCTTTAATTTTGTCTCTTATGTGCATTATGTGAACACGCTGTGTAACACAATATTTAATGGCATAGATGTAATTGTGTACGGAAGCACAAACAACAGGAAAGCAATGTATGGATCCCTTCTACGCCACGGAAATGCACATGTTGCCATCAAACACGTGGGGATGCAGCAGAGGGACTGACTCAGTTCTTCGCCAGGAAGGCCCACGGATCACCTCTCACATCAGAAGGCTTTTCGTTTAGTAATAACTAAACGTGTCTATGTCTCCTTCTCTCCAACAAGAAGTACAGAGTGAATGACCACTCAGAGGTCAGGATTTCAGTTGAATTGTGGGATATAGGGAGCTACGAAAGAGAAAAGTATGAAAACATGCACGTGCTGTGCAATAGTTGTGTTTCCAGCTGAACTCTCATGCACAGTGGCTATCTATGCAAGTGTCCACACGCTCCTGTAGCAATGTGTTCAGCCCTGTCCTTCGGGTGTTTGGGCAACCTGCTCTGAAAAAAATAGTCCTCCAAAAGTCTGCACTCCAGAACATCCTGAAATGTTGTCATTCATGGTGGGAATTGGTGGTAGCAGCAGTTCTGGAAACTATATTTTCAGAGGAGCTGTGTTAAATAATCTTCTAAATATTTGTGTCATCAGATGTTAACTTCCCTTACTGTCCTGTGTGGAAGCAGGAGTTGGACTCGATCCTCATGGGTCCCTTCCAACCTGGGATATTGTATTCTACTGTGCCATTGCTATAGATGTGTTGCAGGGTATCACTGTCAGCTGTTACGTTCTCTGTTCTTGAAATCATACTTTAATTTGATTTTTATTTTCATTTAGAAAAATGTGGGCTGTAAATGTAATGGCACTTCTGTGTGCAGAGCAGCTGGAGTGGTGCATCAATGCATGTCGCAGGTGTGACCCCCGCGGGGCCTCCCATCAGTTCTGCTCTGTGTTCCTGAGCAGAGCTGTCTGAGAAGGTGCTGCTGCTTTCCTTCTGGAGATTTTTGCTTTTTGCTGCAATAGATGTATGTAAAATGGCCTAAAAGCAGCATTTCAACAGAGGGTTTATAGTTGCAATAATTATCCACTATTTTGTGCCCAGGAACTACGCTGACAGTCAGCCTCTTCTCTATGATGGCACAACTTAATTTCTCTCAGATTTTTACAGCTAATTAGTACCTGATGCTAAAGAGTTCACAATAGGAGAAACAAGTTTTGGTGCTTTGTGACAACTTGGCTTCCGAACGTTCTTTATAGACTGGCATACAATGTTGGGCTTTTATCAGCCCGTATAGATATTTCCCAAAGGAAGCTGAGCTTTTCTAGTGCTAGAGATAATAATAGGTGTGATTTATCAGTGTCCTGGAAATCCAATCTGTATGTATTATTTAGTGTTGTAATGGGTTACTGTAAATGAAGGCATGTGATGTGATTAATCCCAACGTATCTGTTACAGTTGCTGATAATACTGTGTTCTGTTAGCCATGTGGTACTGCTGCAGAAAAGTGCTGGCAGGTGGGGGTGGGTTTGTTTCTGTTTTACTGTTGTGCTTTCATAAAATTCCAATGAGGAAGATATTCTTTTTTTTTGTAATGTCACATGAGTCCTTTTTTAATCAAACTCAGTGCTAATTCTTCATGCAAATGTGTACATTTGAACTTTCTTATGTACCTAATGGCAGACATGTTCAGCACTCTGCAAAGTTTGTCCCTCTTATACCTGTCTATACATACCCATATAGATATCTAAATTTTGTGGCTGAGAATGCCGTACAGCTTGAGTAACCATGACAGCGTTGTCTCGTGGTACAGTTCCAGGTGTAAAGCATCAGGATGATCACGTTACCACCATTTAATTCTGCTCAGTTTGAAAAATGTGTTTTTCCATAGCTTGTTTTTGCAAATGTGCTGTGAGATGAAGGACTGAACCTGAGCTCAGATAGGAGCGCTGCCTCTGCCCACTGCATGGCACTGCAGGGCCCAAAGCACATCACAGCTGCACCCAGCCTGCTCTCATCATTTGTGCTTTCTGCTCTCCTGTTTATCCATAAAAACTCAACAGCTTTGCAGCAGACTGTGTATGCATTTGTGCTTTTACAAAGTCACGTTAGGAAAGGAATGACATCAAGTGTTCTCAGCCTCACATTAAAAGTAACCATAATTTTAAGGGAGAATTGCCACAGTCTGTGCTTAGTGAGCCCTGTCTCATGGGAGCAGAAGCCTTGCCTCGCTGTGTGCAGACCTCACCAGGAACTGCTGGTCTTCAAGGTTGCTGTGACTGCTCTGTTTCCCAACTTCGTTATCAGATGTGTGAGTTCCAAACGTGACATCTGCTCTAAATGTGTATTTGATTTGCCATTATTTCCAGACGTTTTGACAACTTGCTCACTCATTAACATCAGATTGTCACATCTAAAATAAGCGTCATTGTGAATAGATAAGTTATTTAGTAATTGAAAGGTTGAGTTTCAAGTCGTGCTTAAATTAACGTTCAGGGTTGTATATAGACATGCTTAATAAATTTGTATTTACGGATTTAATTTGCTTTGTGTCAAAAGACAGGGTGTACTTTTTTATAAAACAAATGCTCTGTAAGGTTCTTGTGAAGTTATGCAAATAAGTCAGCAAAATATAATGCTGTGACAAAGAAGGAATTTATCAGTTCATTTTCTTTTAAGTGATGTGTTTTAAACATCTTTTGTTTTGTTGTTCTTAAAAGCAGAAATGGCTGTGAATCAAATTTAAGCAATACCAAGAGTTGAGTGGAATAATGTTTTGATGATAAGGTCCTGCAGACGATGCCGTTTTCTTTCGTGTCTGTGTTGTTTGCAGCAGCACTGCCTGCTACCATTGGTCAGACGCTGTGGTTTATTGCTCAAAAGATAACAATTCTGGTTGATTTTGGGAAAACTGAAGTTTGCAGTTGCCTTCGACACCAGCTCAGCAGCCCTGTGCAGCACAGCCAGCTTTGTTACTGACTCAGCAGAGCACTAAAGCACGTGCTTAAGGCCAAAAAATTGGAAGGACCTTCCCCAAGCTGGTTGAATTAGTCGGGCGCTAGTTGGAAGTCATTCACTCAGCATGCACAATCAGCTCTCGTTGCCCCCTCCTCGTCCCACACCAGTCTCCTCAAGGCCAGAAGCCTTTAGCTGAAGCGTGGGTGTGCCAGCAGTGCTGCTGGGCTGGCACCTGAAATGTGAGGGCATGCCAAACCTTCATGTCACGGTGTCTGTAAGAACTGTACCGTGTGCATTAGGCACAGTGCTATTGTAACACATCCGAGGAGTTCCAGAGATACCAGGTGTGTCTGTGGAGTGAGTACGGAACGTGAGGCTTCAACAGCAATGTTTGTGTTAATGCTGTAAAGACAAACTACGTTCTGAAGTATTACTTTCCCTCTTAGTTTTGTTTTCCTACATGCTGTGTTTTTAGTTCTTACACTTGTATCGGTAGTGTGGATACGGAGAGAAATTGTGGTGCATACATATGTGTGTGAGGGGGTGCACATAGTTGTACATTGATTTCTTCTTTGCTGGGACGTTGTGTCTTACGGATGCGGTGAACTTTAGGCTCCGCAGTAATGCATGTCTAGCAGTAAAGTAAAAGCAGTGTTTGATAATTGCAGGTCTGGGTAATGTGGTTTGGTGTTCATACCTTCACTCAGGTGGAGCCAGAGAAGTTGAAGACACTAACAGAAGGTCTAGAAGCTTACAACCGAGCCAGGAAAAGGAACAGAAAGTAAGTGTGCTCATTTGTTTACCAGTGTGATGAATAATCACGTTCTTTTGCTTCCAGGGACTCCTTTTGGGGACCCTTGCAGATCTGCCAAAATGAAAAGTTAATTTTCTGAATTCCTTGTGCTGGTTGTGATAATGATCCGAGATCTTTGATATCTGCATTTTTATTGCATCTTCTGATATTTACTGTAGCCTTTGTAAAATGTCAGCCTGCTTGTTTGAGCTTTCATGTGTGGGATTCTAATTTACAGCAAAAAAAAAAAAAGTTATTACATCCAAACTGCTCTGACCGAATCCAATTTTTCACAAGATCTGCCCTTCTTATCTCTTCCCTCTCCCTCTGTTGGCTGCTGCGGCAGGCAGAGCCCGCCTGTATTCAGATGAGTTCTGTTGTCTCCCCTTGCAGAGGAGCTTCTCGCAGTGGGTGAGGGCTGGCTGCAGTTAGCCAGACAGCAGCTCCCATGCAGTCACACGCCTCTGACCTGGTTGGTTTCCTCTCACCTTTTGGTGACACCTTCATTTACAAACATGCAAGGATAGAAAGACTGGGAAACATGAGGAGGTGAAGCATAAGCATACACAGAAAGAGGAAAATGAAATTGGCTTTGGGAGAAGAGAATCTTGACAGCTGTCAAAGGACAAGGGTAGAAATGGGGGTTATTCTGGGATGGTGGTGTTTGTTTACTGTTGTGGTGAAAACGCATTACTTTGTGAGAATTCAGTCAGTTTGCAGTGCTGCCTTCAGAACAATAAACACAGACTTTCAGGAATTAAATAATTATTTGCCCTCAGCTCCTTTTAAGGTGTAAGCTTTTCCTCTATTTATATGTCATGCGATGCTTAGGAGAAATATTTTTAATGCCAGCGAGACAACGTTGGGTTTTTTTCAGCGCCATCCTCAGAACATCTGAGTGCAATCTGAGGGCGAGCACTGAGCAGCCAGGAGGGCTGCTGGCACCCCCAGCTATTGCTGCTCCCTGAAGCAAAATACACAACTTGAGGAAGGTGGCAGCAGCAGCACATGGAAAGAGGAGTTGAAGCTGGAACAAGCAGTGCAATTTAAGAAGAACTCCCGTCTTCTGGTTTGCAGTTGCTTATTTAGCAGATTGCAAGGGTCGTCCAGGATTGCACTGAACCCAGTCGCCTTTTTGTGGCATTACTGGTTCTGCATCATTGCTTGCACTTGAGGAAACAACAGCTGTCAGGTACCCCAGCAGCTTGGGGCCTCAGGTGCCCCTTTTCATAGGGTTACTTCACAGCCCATACAGGTTTTTCTCCATATTTCTACTTCTACATATTTTACGTTTCAAATGTTTTGCTCGCTGTTTGTGGACCAGAGGGTAGCTCCTTCTCTTTGACCTGTGCTCTGTGCTAAATGTATCTGAAACAGCTTTTGACCTCTATATGGTCTGCTGTGGTGCACGTGCCTCTTGTTCCACACGAGTCCACAATTTTGGAATATCGACCATCAGATTTAATTGTTAGATGTGTCACACAACTCTCTTTTTGCTGCTGCGTGGATAGGTACCCATACCAGGTACTGACACCAAGTTGGGCACTTCTGTAATAAAGACAGGCAAAGAAGTCCAAGAGAATACAGACTAGCAGCACATCAGTTCAGTGTCTTTAGCAGAGCAAGGTTAACATCCAGATCCTCAAAATGATGTTTCATTCTTTGTGTTTCTACCATTAGGAAAAAATCCTACCTGTTAGGAACACTTTCTTCTACGAAAGAGCAGTCAGGCAGTGGCACAGTTGCCCAGGGAGTGGGGGGGTCGTTGTCCCTGGGGCTGTCCCAGAGCTGTGGGGATGTGGCACTGAGGGATGTGGGCAGAGGGCGATGGGCTGGGCTTGGGGATCCTAGAGGTCATTTCCATCCTTAATGATTCTGTGAAGACTTTAAGCTCTTTACCTCAAACGCTGTGGTGCTTGCAGGTTGTTTCAGATCGCCAGCAACCTGTTGCATATGTTCAACTGATGTCGGGTTCCTGGTTGCCAGGGTGTTGCCTGCTGTAAATGATATCTCAGTGATGGGCCCTTCTGAAACATTGGCTTGCTTGAGGGCAATTCATCATCTTCATAGTGAAGTGTTGCTGTTAAAAACACATAGCAGCAGTGTCTTAAGACTGCATATCATCGTTTGTATATCAAATACTTTCAAATGGCTGTTTGCACTACTGGCAGTAATTACATGAGCATCTAGTGGGGGTGGAAAAGACCTCAAGCGGTCGTCTAGCCAAGCTTCTACCCACAGGCAACACATGAAGAAATCAACCTCCTGTGTGATATTGCTTTGGTTATTTTAATTGCTAGTGCTAGTGACAGTGAACATCAGCCTAGATGAAGTCACATCAGTCATTTTTGGCTTTGCCATACTTCCTATTGAGTTTATGGGGGAAAAAAAGAAAAACCCACATCTCCAATGAAAAACGACACCCTGATCCTTTTAATAGGGAAACAGTGGAACTGTTCTGTGTCATTTCAATGTTTGCCAGCATCTTGTTAAAACTGGTTACTACCAAAATGCTGCTGGACACTGAATATCCCAGCAGTTTCTTGCTGAATCACCTCCAGTGCAGTTGTGTTAAAGCACAAATTCAAACTTAAAACGTCAGTGCAGGATTTTTGCTGCTGTGAAAGCTGTAGCAGCGTGCATACCTGTGGAATGAAGTGTTGCAGTTCCGTGTAGTTTTCATTGGAAGCTCTGAGCGATGCAGGTTGTTTGTGCAGGCACATCCTACCTAATGCCATTCACTGGGGACGTTTTGTAGAACAGAGCTCATCAGTGCTGTTTGAAATTGACTTCTATTAACTCAATTTTGGGGAAATGCTATGGAAAAGTATTTTGGTTTGGGTTTTCAAACACTGTTTGGTTTTTAGTTATCTGACAAAAAAAAAAAAAAAAGGATATTCTGAAACAGTAAGGCAAGAAATCTGCAAAAGACATATATAGAGTTGCTGACAGAGCTTAGTGGTGATTAAATAACTTCCCGTTACATAAGGAATCTGAGATCTGAAAGCTGCTGCTAAAAGACATTAAACTCAGCATTGCTGTCAGTTATTAATGAGGCTGTATTATAGATGGAATTGTTGTATTACCTGTCCAGGAAGTTACCTTGCTACCAAACAATACTGTGCTGTCATTTATTGCATCCAAAGGTGCCATCACTTGTCCACACTGCCAAACCTACACTTGTTTTTGCAGTCCAGCTGCAGGGAGTCAGAAACCCATGTGGATATGTCTGGCTTTCTATGAGTCCATTTCAGTTCATCTTACAATTTCTGTGGTTCGAGGGATGTTGATGTTCTGTAAGAAATACCCAACACCAGATCGCACAGAATGCTGGGTTACTGCCAAGTGCTCTTGTTCTCCACGATGCCATTTGTCTTGTGGATGCTGTAACTAACAGTACATGTCGCCGAAGCGCTGTCTTTTATTTTTCCTCTGTAATTCTAACACAAGCCTTTAGCCAGCATCATGTTATTTATAGAGCCGATTGTGCTGTTTGTGCTGCACCAACCTGGGAGGCTCTGCGGATGCCAGACTGTGTCTGATGAATTAATGTCTTTATTATTAATTTTAAGTGTTTTTCTGCTACTAAGAATTACTGATGCCATTAATCTTTTCTTCCTAGAAGTGGAAAGCTAAATAACCATTTAGAAGCTGCTATACATGAGGCCATGAGTGAACTAGACAAAATGTCTGGGAATGTAAGTTTCTTTTCATGTTGGCAATAGTCGTGTCCCTTTTCTGTGTGTGTGTGTGTATGTGTGTGTGTGTGTGTGTCCCCGCTGAGGGCTGGGATTGCTGGTTGGGGTTTCTTTCTAAGAGAAATGTCCTTTTCATTTTGTAAAATGATGCGGAGTTGTCAATATTTTTCTTGCCTTTCAAACTGTTTGCAAATGTCTGGTCCTTCTGAAAAATAGGGAAAAGGTGCATCGTTTCAGTGGTGTTGTAGTTGCATTGCTTTTGAAGAGCTGGATGCCTGCATGTAGTTCCACGTGCAGCTGACAGCTTCTGGGTGCCACGCATGCTGTGGGGCTGTCTCTGGCTGCTGACAAACCAGCCTCATTCATTGAAACCACACTTAAAAACATTGTTCTTTTGCATATCAAACTCTCTGAATAACATTTTCCTTATGTTGACATGGAAGCTGTCGTGACAGGTAAGGTAGAGTCTTCCTGACATCACAGCCAGCAGAACTCTTTTCAAAACATTCATGCTGTTATTATATAAGATCAATAAATACGATAAAATCTGGCTCACGTAATCATAGAATTGTGTATCTACTCACAATCATAGAATCATAGAATGGCCTGGGTTGTAATTACCACAGTGATCATCTAGTTTCAATCCCCTGCTATGTGCAGGGTCGCCAACCACCAGACCAGGCTGCCCAGAGCCACATCCAGCACAATGTGCTCATCTTCTTATTTGAAACATGCCTGCAGCGTCTTTAAAACACACACGGAAATGCAAAGAAGTGTATCACAGTACAGCCTCCCCGATCTTAGCACCAGCAATTCTTATAATTATTAATTTATACATTGTTTGAATGCAGAATAATTTCTTTCTCCTGATAGCCGGCGCTCAGCGCTGGGGATGCGTGTACGCGTGCATACTTGGGAGAATGAGTAAGGCTTCACGGGAGCTGCTGGAGGACATAAAAGGAAATCTGTTCTGAACTGCAGACGTGGAGCTGACTTCAGAACCACCACGAAATATTAAATAAATTATTCAGCAGCTCTTAGTGGTTGCCACAAGTAATAACAAATCCAAAGCTTTTGGTGAAACTTGGGAATTTTGTGAAGCGAGATTGAGTTTTGATGGCTGGTGCAAATAGATGGGGCTGTGTACAGCACGTGCATCCCTAGTGTCACTTACGGCAGCACCTTCCTGCTGGTGACAGTTACCTTTCCTTCATATCTAAATGCAGCAATGCTGTAAAATTATAAGTCATACACATTTGATTGTGATACAGACTGGCTCAGGTGAAGGCACTGCAGCGGGACATGCTGATGGATGCTTCTGTCATGCCGACAAGCTGCTCCACCAGCCTGCGTGTCACTGCTTAGTCTTGATTTATATTTTAATTATCTGGTCCCAAAATTTGTAATCAGGGTTTATTTCCACGAAAATGATGATCCTTAGAAACAATCATAGGGAATCAATGATTCCCTTTCTGGTGACTTGCATTTTTTTTCAGCTCCTGCAGTGCAGTCATCAGTTACACTTTAAGTGTGCAAACAAGATAATGAGCTTAAATCATCATTTCTGCTGGGAAGAGCCAATAAATGAGCAGCAAATGGTCATGGTCTGAAGGCGTTCAGGAAGGAGCCAGGAGGTGACTGACAGCACTGCTTGGGCTGTACAGCCTCTGCCCGGCTGTGACCGGGAGCTGCAGCCGCCGGCAGATGGTGGTGGCACTCCATGGCCCTTCTGGCAGCGCTGTGCTTGTGCTGAGCACTCAGCAGTGCTTCATCCAGCACCGAGTTCAGATTGGAGTATTGCACGTAGTGATGAGTGGGAAACAGCTTGCTGATCAGAGCTCCTTCCTTAGTAATGCTACTGCCATCCTGAGTTTGGTACATTTTTTTTCACGTTACCAGTATTTTCTCAACATATAATTTTTAATTAATTGCTACTGTCAGAATGATTGATAAAGATTTGTGTCACAGAATGTGGTGTAGTTGCAGTCTCAGTTCAGTTGGCACTTTCCCTGAGGTCCCAGAGCTTTGGGGCACACAGACTGCGGCAGCCAGGAGCTGCCTTCTTCTCCCCAGGGCTGTAAGGTTGTGAAACTCTGTGTCCATGTAAACACGAAGTTTTGAGAGCCGCTGTGATGGCCTCAAGTTGTACCAAGTAGGGTCAGGTTGGGTATGAGGAACAATTCCTTCTCCAAAGAGCAGTCAGGCAGTGGCACAGCTGCCCAGGGAGTGCGGGGTCACCATCCCTGGGGGTGTCCCAGAGCCGTGGGGATGTGGCACTGAGGGATGTGGGCATGGGGGTTGGGTAGGGGTGGACGTGGGG
>JAOWBP010054124.1:0-10121 GCA_028571105.1 Tragopan temminckii
TGAAAAACCTCCTCCTAATATCTAACCTAAACCTCCCCTGTCTCAGTTTCAAACCATTCCCCCTTGTCCTATCACTAGTGCCATCACTCATGCTGCCATGCTGCACGGTGGGCACAGGGCCAGTTCTGGGGAAGGCTCCCAGAAAGAACCCCTCGGTCAAGGGGTACAATTGCTTGGAGAATGAGAGCAGTGGTGTCAGGCAGCAGCAGGGCCCCAGGAATAAAACCCTGATTAGTATTCCTGGAGCTCTACACTTTTGCAGAAGAAATGCACCTACATTTAGCAGCTTGAGTAAATACAGTGCCTTAATATTGTGTGTTAATAGACTCGCTTTTTCAGCTACTGATGACTGTAGTTTTAGAAAATTTATTGTTGCTATAAAGCGACTCTCCCTCTCCCCTCTCTCTCTCTTTTGCTAATTGACAAAGAGGCCCAGTAATTAAAGGACAATAAAAGTTTTCCAGTAATTAGTTTCTGTTGTTTGGTTACAGGCCATCAATTGTTCTTTAATAATACAAATCGTTAGCATGCAGTAGTCAGTGGGCTCTCAAAGGCTTCTGGGGCACCACCACTTACCACCACTACACATTCCATTCCCATGAGGGCATCCTGCCTCCAGCTCTACGTTAACCCTCTCCTAGGATCCAGTCCTTCTGCTCAGCTGCGTGTTTTGGGGTAAACATCTCTCATAACTCGTGGCCGGAAGGCAGCAATTAGGGTAAGAAATTATCCCTACAGGGATGAGGAGCTCAGGGCTGTCACAGGGCACAGGCAGCATGCAGGTTTGATACGTACACCTTCACTATAAGGCTGCTCTTGATCGTGGCATTTCCTGCTAAAATGCTTCGGTCCAAAATACTCTTTCAAGGCCTAATTTTGACCCACTGATTTCAGTTGGAGTGAACTTAAAGACATGGAACTTATGCAAGTTGATTCAGGGCCTTCATACTTGCTCGCCTGGATGCTACACTCTGTGCGTGGAGGCTGTTTGAGGAAAGATTTTGAGAGTGTTGTGGGGATTTAGTGTATTTTGGGGGGGGGTCAAAGAGAGGAGATTTGGGAAGAATTCTGAGGTCTTGGAAGGATCTAGGAGGAGATTTGTGGGCTTGGGGGATGTTTTGAAGGTGAAGGATGGGTTTCTGGGAGCATTTTTGGGATTTAGGGTGTCTTTGCAAGAGCTGGCAGCAACACAGCAATGGCTGGAGACAGTATTCCCTGCTTCCCAGCTTTCTTTTCTAGACCCAGAACAGATTCCATGAGCACGGATCCAGGAGATGTCTCAGCAATGCAAAGTCTAAGGCTTTCACCATTCCACATAAAACCTTACCCAGACAGTTACAGCCTAATGCCTTGGGTTCCTTAATAATGGAAGACACCGCATCGCAGAGTCGTCCTTAGCAGCTCTTTCTCTCCACAGATTTTTTTGCTTGCACCTGACTTGAAATACATTTGGAAAATATACCCCAAATGAAATCCCACTTTGGCTGCATGATTGCAAATAACCTGGGAGGGCTCTGCTGTTCTCTGCATTACGGGTGCTCCTCAGAAGCTGTGGCTCCTGCAGCTAGTGACTGCCCAGCACCCTCAGCTTGCAGTAACAGATGGAATAAAACTGAGCCTCAGCATTGCAGAGAAACGATTAAAAATACGGTCTTCAAAATTCATAATGAAACTTAAAAGCACCCCCTCATCCTTTATTCACACAGAGATATACATAAATACATACAGATTGTTTCTGTACGGCGCAGAGCCAGTTTGGGGATATGTGACTCACATTACTCACAGTTTTGAATGCTTAGGGTTGCAGCAGAGTGGCATCTTGCAGCACCTCTCCCAAAGCTGCTGTCTCACACTAACATTCACATTGTGGCTGAATTTAATATTTCACCTTCATTTCCTCCACCCGGCCTCCCGCAGCTGTCCTGACATGAGGGTGGGATCAGTCATCCAAGGGCAAGGTTCACCAGAAACAAGCCCTTAAACACACCTCTCTGGCAGAGTACTTAAACCCTTTTGTAGCTTGGATTCTGGATATGATTTCTGTCCATAAATAGCCAGGTTGGGGTTCAGTTTAATCACCAAAGCATCCAACTGCATGGCCCCTCCCAGAAGTCCTGCTTGCATACATTTGTTACCTTGCAACCAGCGCAGCAGTGTAGCTCTGGGGTACCTGCAGTTCCCTCAGTGTTCCCAAGCACCATGGTCATACAGCACTTCTCCCTCACATGTCCCTTGCACAGGCTCAGCCCATGGGACCTCGCGTCAGGAGGTGCTTTGCGAGAGCTGCCCAGGTGTACCAGAGTGGTCAGATGCCACTGGACTTGGGTAGGAGAAAGAGGTGAGGATGTGTAGAATGTGCAGACCTTAAAGGATCCGAAGTTACTGGAGAAGACTGCATTTCATAGCTCCTCTCCCGATGGTTGGTTATCCTCACTGAGGCTCTGCTGCACCAAGGGTTCCGGGGAGGTGTTGAAATCTGAGCAAGTGTCATTAAAGACCCCCTAACACTCATTTGTCTTGCTTGGGAGCAGGATGAAGATGGCACACACAGCAAGACATGGCTTGTCAAGGACTTGGGCCATTGGGCTCTGCAGACTTCTTGTTTCTTCTTCTCTAGTGAAGACAAACTCCTCAGCAAAGCCCATCTCCTGTGCTGATGCTAAAACATTTGTCCATGCAGCGCTTTGCAAAGAATCTGCCTGCGGTGAACTGAGGCCAAGCTGGCAGAGAGACAATGAGAAACCTTGCCCAATAAAGCTCATTTCATACTCAGTCATAACTTCTCTCCTTCATTTCAGGGTCACCTCAGTCCCAGCCTCAACAGACACCTTCTGTAACCCACTGCATGATCTTCAAAGAGGCCTATAAGGGTCCAAAGGAACACGGGCATGTGACCCGTGTCTCCACTTTCCTCTACCTTCCTTCTGGGAAGGAAGTCTTCAGAAATAGGGTTTTTTTTCTTTTTTTTTTTTTCATTTTTACCAAGCATCTTAGTAGCAACTTCTTCTATAGTGACAGGAGAGTCAGGTCTCACAGAACACCAACACCAGGGGCTAACACAGATCCACTGTCCCCATTCTCCCCATCTGCCTTGATGAACCTTGTAATGAACTTTCCAAGTGGCTGGGCTTGGCCCAGCTGCTGGAGTCATACAGAAAAGCTGGGTGCATCTTTGGACTGTGTGCATGGTATACAGCCAGAAGAGGAGGGTTTTTTGGCAAAACCTGAGACAAATCAGACAATCCCTTTCTGAGACATAGGTCTTAGGGAAAATAAGTGTAATTCAGAGTGTTTGAAGCATCTCCTAATGCTTTTTCATGTCATGTCTCAAATATGGCTTGGCCTAGAAACTTCAGATTTGTTTAATTCAAGAGCCCTTGACGTAATCTAGCACAGATGAGGGCTTCTGAGAGGCTGCAATGCTTATTTGGAGCTATTCTCCTCCGAATTACGAATATATTAGTGTTCTATCAGCAGCTGTGACAGTGAAAAGTTAAGACAGGCTTTCTAGGCTTTGCCAAAGCATCCTCAGAGCCTTTTTCCTCCTTCAGACTGCTCTCACCCACAAGGACGAGGACTGTACAGGTGCCCTACAAACCAAAGCCAGCCCAGAACATCTACCAGTGGGATCTGTGCTTTCCTGCCATGCCTGTGCCACCCTGCAGCCGGTGGCCAAAGGGCACACTCAGCTTCCCAGCCTCACCCAAGTCAAACTTCAGCCAAGACTTAAATAAAATTAAAGTGTCAGACAACTCCTGGCAGCAATTCAGCTCAGGGAACAACGAACAAGCCAGCATGAAGTTTGGGAAGAGAGCTATTTGCAAGTAATAAAAACAAAAACCGAATGAAATTCATTTCCTTTCTAATGGCCAGGGTGACTGGGAGAGGGTGGATTTTTTCATAATTATCAGAGCTAGGGAGAGATGTTGCGGACGGGGTGTTAATTAGAACCAATATACTCGGGTATATTGCATTTCATTAGGAGAGTAAATAACCCCAGCAGATTTTAATCCCGCTGGCAGCAGGCCAAGCGCTGCCGAGAGATTATCTTTGAGGGTTAAAAGTAGGCCAAAGAGCTAAAAGCAGCCTTTCATGAACGGAGAAGGCCAAGGATCCAGGCTAGAAGTGGTCGGCCAAAGCTTGGGGATAATCATATTGAAATCCTCAGCGGAAAGTACATTAAAATGAGATAAATCACAATTGCCTGGTTTCTGTGGGAGAGCAGGCAGGAAGGAGGGAGCTGAATCCAGACACTTCAACCCCAAAGACAAACGCAGCTGATGTTATTTGCCTTACCAACCCCATCAAAATGAAGCACCCAGGCCGAACTGAGCTGTGTGATCACACTGCTGAAGCTGAGGGTGACCCAGCACTGAGCAGTGACGGCCTCATGGTGCTGTACCACCTCCTGGATCCATGGTGAGGTCATCCTGAAGGTCCCCAGGAGCAGCATCTCTCTGGGTGACAATCACCTTCTGGCCAGGAAACAGTCAAAGGGGATGAACAGGATGACTGTGTTGTGGTTTTAAACCAGCCCCATCCCTCTGGCAGGGTTCAGTGTGTAGGAACTGAAATACAACGGAAGAATCTTCTCTTGTGAATGCACCCATGGAAGTGAAACTGAGAGGTGTAGATTTAAACCATAACCAGATTTGTCCCCTCAATGTAACAGCACCCAGCCCTACTGAGGCCCATGATGGAGTGGCCCTGAAGCCAAGGATCTGGCCCCAGGCCCAGCAATACATACCCAGATCCTGCCAGCACTGTGCCAAGGGAGCAAGGGCTCAGGTGACAGTAAGGAAAGGGGACATGCAGGGGTCAGAAGCAACCTGACTTCTCTCCTGGTCCGTATCTCACCACAGAAGCTTCAGCAGAGGCTTTGAAAACAATTGGAAGGGACACAAGCAAACAAGGATGCTTTGATCACCTTCATCTTCCCCTCTGCTCCCAAATAAATGAACATTGGTCATATGGTCTTTGGGTAAAACGATCTCTGTTTGCAGAGGCACAGCAAAACATCGTGCTGTGCAATTGCAGATCTATGCAAAAGGTGCAAATGAAAGGAAGTAATAAGCTGGAGCTGTGACTTTCTGGCAAAATTAGGAAGCAAAAAGCATTGAAAGAGGTTAAGAGGGTCTGTGGTCGTCGTGAATTTTCACCTGGCTCTTCACTGTCAGCAGCTTTTGAATTCAGAAAATCAGTTCTGAAAAAACTGAAACACCAAAACTTCACTCTGTAAATGAAGGAGAAAATCATTTTTGTCCCTTCTCCTTGGGAACGTGAGCTGTGAATCACTCTGTTAGCTGCTTTGGGGCAGGACTGGAGTGGTACAATAGGATTGCTGGGTTGCTTTGACATAGCTTAATTAAATTAAAACCCAGTTGTATCCTGAGAAGGGACTCAGATTCCTCGCCAGTGATGGCACAGCGGCGCACACCAAGCAACCACAGGAGGGAATTACACCATTTTCATGATCTCAGCTCCGAGCAAAGATGGTCTAACCCCCAGCGCCCACAATCATGACATCAGTGCCAGTCCCACAGGGCAATCGGTGGATTTCTTTGGTTGGAGGAACCAGGGAAACCAGAGCTTGCTAAATAAATCAGAGAACTGGAAAAGAGCACAAACACACAGGCACAGAAGTATCCCCATCTGCCCTGCTGCAGTGGACACAAAAAGCCTCAGAGCTCACTGCAGAGTGAGGCTCAGTGGCATCTTTGGTGTCTGTGGTTCCTGCTGTCATTAACTTTGTTGGAAATCCCTCTCATTTGTCCTGAGCTTGAATTGGAAACGAGCACTCCTAGCTGGGATCGTCTCTCACATCTTTGATGTAGTGATCCTATGAAAGGAGGGGAGGATGAAGCCAACCCGAAGGGAGGAGTAGATACCAGGGATGGTTTTTGCATTTATTGAGAGATCAAGCCTAGGAAATTGTTTCCATCCCACATGGCTGCTTACAAGTCCCCTTCAGAGACAACACTCATTAATGCCTGAGAGGCTTCAGTGCCGTCGGTGGATGTGAAATAACAGCAGAGCATCTGTTAGTGGGTCTCACAATACCTTATGCTTTGACAAAATAATTACTTACAAAGCTGAATAGGGATTCAGCACGTTAAAATTCAGGGAAATAAATTAAAATGAGCTCCAGCTGTGGGAAAGGCCAAACTGCAGTATTAGCAGAGGGCATTTACACCGCACCTGAAGCCACAGCTGGGTCAGTTGGGGATGTTCCTGGTATTCAAATGTGAGTGATGCTCATTCTCAGAGGACAGCTAGAAACAGGTCAGCTTCTCCCACCACCTCTGTTAGATCTCGTAATCAGGATATCAGTCTGACACGGAACAGGATTTTCACAACAGTGTTCCTTGAAATCAGTGTGATTTAACCTTAAATTTAACTGTATACAAGTGCGTCCCTGCGTCTACTACTTTTGATACTGCCTATGACCAGCACTGCTCCCTCAAGCAAAACAGGAGCAACTGCTGGCTCTGGGTGAGGATAACAAGGAGGAAGCAATAAAGCTAAAATGACCAAATCTCTTTAATTAAGGTGTCTAAACCCCACATAGAGCAGTTCCTCAGAGCACCAAACAGAAGTGAGAAGACAACAGATTGATAAGCACGAGGGAGAGGAGGGAGCAAAGAGCAATGGGATTTGTGTAGGAGCTTTTATCACTGTATTACCCAAAGTGCTCACCTGCTGCTGGGAAGCACATGGCTCTGCCTGGCTGCAGGGAATGAGGGAGAGGAGACAGCGATTTTAAAGGTGCACAGCTTTTAAATTAAGCTAATGATGGAAAGGGAAGAGGTCTCTTAAGAACGGTATAAATTGTTTATTCTCTGAAGTAAATGGATCAGTAGAATTCCCCCAGCTGGTATGCAGAGCTCTATCTGCTGCTATTATTAGTCCCACAGTAAATTAATACTGAAAAATTAAGAATGTTTGCAGATAATTTGGGACTGGAAGAAGAGTTTTTTAATAAGCTTTGGACATCTAATTAGAGGCTCAAACAAATTCTGCCCAGTTGAGCTGCCCAGTTATAAATCTCTTAGAAACACTCTGTAAGCTGCTACCCCTGAGGCTGTCTGTCTCTCCAGCCCTACAGGAGCCCACCCCATAGCCTGGCTGAGCAGGGCTCTGTGCCTTGGTCCATACCACCTTAGCAGATCTGATTAGTATGGAAAGCCCACCTGGAGCCAAAGTGCCTCTCAGTGCTCAAAAACTCTCCATCCCATTGCCTGTGGTGGACTCTGAGGGTGTGATGTGGGAACTGGGCTGAAATCAGCTTTTTTCACAGCAACTTCGAGAAGGCAGCTTGGGATAAATGGCAGCTAGAGATGCTGTGGTGACAGGATGGGAGAAATGATACCAGCCTGCTTAGTGCCCACCTTCACTCAGCACCAAGCAATTCTCCTTTGCCTCCATTAAATTTAAGATGTAAATGAAGAAAAATGAACTCTGCTTTCCAGGTTCCTGGAGATGGATGGCATGCATTCAGGCTGGCATTTAGCTATTTCAGTTGTTTACAATGGATGCCTCTTATAAATACCCCATTTCTGATTGAGAAGTCTTTCCTAAAGGTTTGCTTAATTTTTCACTTCAAAGTCAATGTTCAAAAACCTCTCTGCCATTATCGAGCCTGCGATGGTTTCATCCTAATCCCTCTTACGCTCTCCATTCTTATCCTTTGCTGAGAAGAAATGATTAAAAAAAATAAATTCTGACACAGAACTCGGATCCAGTGCTGAAAGATAAGCTGTTCCAAAATAAAATGATGAATTTCAATTTCAAGCATTGGTTAATATTGCAATTTTCATAGATATTTCCCTACCATAGATTGAACAAAGTATATTAGCTAAAAGGACTTCTCCTAAAGTAGTGTCATATGCTTTTTTAAGGCTCCTTCACTCTGAATTTCCCCCTTTTAGGTATTGTCTTTCTACGGAAGTTAACATCTTTGTGATTTAAGTTAAATCAAAACCAGGCCTTGAAAATTTCCAGTAGATGAGAAAGCTGCAGGTGAACTTAGGTTGAAGGTTCCAACTTGTGTGTCTTACCACTGTTTTAAAGATCTGCCTGCTTTACCAACTAGCATTCGGATTTCTCATAGCTGTACTCACAGCAAGATTGAATGAGGATGCACAAGTGGTCTTGAGCACTTAACTCTGCAAATTCAGCAGTCTTTCAGTGCAATTCCCATCAGAGTACGTTTGTATTACCTGGAAAGATTTGTCCAGGGGTTTGGATGGACCTCTCTGGTCTAATGCAATGAACTGACCCAGTGCAATTTGGGTGGGAACGCGCTAGGGAATTTTTGCTTGGTCAGCATCTGCACCTGGAGGTCATTGAATTGAAATAATAGAAACCTATGTGAACAAAACTGAGATGCAGTTTAACATATGTATTTTAATGTTAATCAGATGGAGAAAGGTACTGCCTTTTTACACTGTGGCCATTTCAATCCATTTTTAAGGTGAAAAAATAGCAGGTGTGACAGTGTGCAGCCCCAACACACAGCCATGAGCTGTGCATGCAGAACAGGACGCACTGATTAACACAAAATATTGAATACACTGGGAAGCTTAACTCTAGAATTGGAGGCTCTGCGGTCTCCCAGGGGTTCCCTTCTCCCTCTCTCCATTACCTGCTGGACATCCAACCCCTACAATTCTGTGATTCTGTGATTAATCTGGAATTAATGTCTGCAATAGAGAAACAGCCACAGGGACACAGAATCACACAGAGTGGCCTGGGTTGGAAGGCACCTCAAGAATCATGAATTTTCAACCCCCCTGCCACAGGTAGGGCCACCAATCTCCACATTTAATACCAGACCAGGCTGCCCAGGGCCCCATCCAACCTGGCCTTGAAGGAGGACAAGTGGAGTCCTCCTTGGTCCTGTTCAGGTGGCAGCAGAACTCTGCCCAAACCACTGTCACCTGTCCAGTAACACCACTGGGATCATTTCTATGGGATCATGTCCTGCTGCTGCTTTATTTTGTGGCTCTGACCATGAAGTCACTTCCATCAAGCCACATTCAGTAGAGCTGCACCAATGGGGGTTGAATATCAATGATCAGGACACTCAGCCTTGGCTATGGAAAATTAAGTTCTGAGTCCCCAAGTCAATAAAAGCTTTATATCTGCCACATGGAGCTGCTTCAGCAGGAGATATGGGAAGAGATGTACATCAGGGGCTCCCATGCCCTGTGTTCCAGTGTCCTTCTTGATCTAGATAGCATGTCCCCAGTTCTGATCAAACTTCATCCCAAAGTTATCTTCTCTCAAACAAATTGTCAGAATATCCATTCCCATCATTTGAATGAATCCTAAACGTCTGATTTTTAAAAAGTGTTGTAAAAAAAAAAAAAAAAAGAAAGGAAAAAAAAGAAAAAAAACCCCATCCTGACATTAATGAGATCTGAATTGCTGTTTTCAAAGCGTGAAATTGGCAGTGATATCTTAAGCCTTGAAATGATACTCATGTAGCACGAGGAAGCAGAGCCCTGCTTAGTTTGTGAGATGGTGTGTTTCACAGCATGGACACGTTGGGTTTTGCTTTGCACATAGGACCTCTCTATTCATTCTGGTGCAACGAGGAATGTGTCCATGTTGGACACCTTGTTGGGTGTTGCATCTGTCTCATCAATGCTCTGTTTTCCAGCAACCTTTGGAAATTGTTCACTTCCATTTCAGTCACCAGAGAGAAATGCTAATACCCCATGCTTTGGGTGATGAGGGGAGAAGGAGAGGAAGGAAGCAAGGGAGACCTCTGTGATCTGCTCATTCATTATCCCACAGAGCATGGGAAGTCGTCTCTTTACATGATTGACCTGCCTGGATTTGATTACAACACACTGCTAACCTTTTTCAAATCTGGTTGTGTCATACAAGAAAAGGGTTGAAGGCTGTTGCCATGGTATTAAGGTATCTCTTGAGAAAGAAGGAGGAAAAAAAAAAAAAGAGAGAGAGGAAATGATGCATCTTTACTTCCTAGCCAAGTATAAACAAGAAGCGCACGCACATGTTTCTGTTTTGGATGAGCTTTCAGCTCCTTATCAAGTCTCATCTATCAGTGTGTTTCCTGGGGAAGGGGGAATAGCCTGCTCTGCACATCAGCT
>JAOWBP010054125.1:0-10117 GCA_028571105.1 Tragopan temminckii
AAGCCCAGCTAGAACTGAAGTTGGCCGCTAAGGTGAAAGACAACAATAAGTATTTCTATAAACACATATTCATATATGTTCATATAAATACCTGCAGTGAGACAAAGGCTAGGGATAATCTCCATCCCTTGTTGGACGCAGAAGGGAACCAAAGATTAGGAAAAGGTTGAGGTACTCAATGTCTTCTTTGTCTCAGCCATTAATAATAAGACTAGTTGTTCCCCGAGCACAAAGTCCCTCATGCTTGATGATAGGGATGGAGAACAGAATAGGCCCTGAATTATTCATGATGAGATGGTTTGGGACCTGCCTTGAAAGCTGGACTCTCACAGGTCCATGAGGCCAGATGGACTGCTCTCTAGAGTGCTAAAGGAGTTGACAGATGCAGTTGCCAAGATACTCTCCATCATTTTTCAACAGTCCTGGATGAGTGGGGATGTCCTGCTGGAATGGAGACTAGCAAATGTGACTCTCATCTTCAGAAAGGCCCGGAAAGACGATCCTGGTAGCTACAGACCTTTCAGTCTCACCTCTGTGCCAGGGAATGTTATAGAACAGATAATCTGGAGAGCCAACACGGATCAATTAAAAGTCAACCAGGGGATCACCCACCACTGGCTGGATGGCCAGGCCCAAAGAGTTGTGGTCAATGGAGTCAAATTCAGTTGGAGGCCAGTCACCAGTGATGTCCACCAAGGCTCAGTACTGGGGCAACTCCTAATCAAGATTTTTATAATTGGTCTTGATGAGGGGACTGAGTGCACCCTCAGTAGGTTTGCAGACAACACCAAGTTGGGAGGGACTTTTGATCTGCCAAAGAGGAGAAAGACAATACAGAGGGACCTGGATAGACAGAATCAATTGGGCCAAGGCAAACTGCACGAGTTTCAATAGGGCCAAGTGTTGGGTCCTGCATTTTGGTCACAACAACCCCAGGCAACTCTACAGGCCTGGGGCCAAGTGTCTGGAAAGCTGCCTGACAGAAAGGGACCTTGCTGTACTGATAGACAGTCAGCTGAAGATGATCCAGCAGTGTGCCCAGGTGGCCAAGAAGGCCAATGGCATCCCAGCTTGTATCAGGAATGGTATTGTGAGCAGGACTAGGGAAGTCATCCTGCCCCTATACTTGGCATCAGTGAGGCCTCACTTCAAGTACTGAATTTTGGGCACCTCAATTCATAAAGGACGTTGAGGTGCCTGAGCAGGTCCAAAGAATGGCAACAAGGCTTGTGAAGGACTTGGAGAATATGCCCTGTGAGGAGACACTGAAGGAGCTGAGGCTGTTTAGACTGGGGAAGAGGAGGCTGAGGGGAGATGTTATCGTTCTCTTGAAATACTTGAAAGCCGATTGCAGTGTGATTGGGGTTGGTCTCTTCTTACTGATGACAGGTGAAGGATGAGGGGAAACGGCCTCAAATTGCACATGGGGAGGTTTAGTTTGGACATTAAGAAAAACATATTTACAGAAGGCTCCTCTGGGAGGGAGTTTAGTCACCATTCCTGAATGTGTTTAAATAACATTTGGATGTGGTGTTCTTGGAGATAATTTAGCAGTGGGTTGTTAGTGTTAGGGTAGTATGGTTAAGTTGTGGTTGGACTTGATGACCTTTAAAGTCTTTTCAACCTCAGTATTTCTATGATTCTATGAAGAATAAGAGAGGATCTTATTAATGTTTATAAATATATTAAGTGTGGGAGACAATGGGATATGGCCAATCTCTTTTCAGTGATCTGCGGGGGCAGGACATGGGGAAATGGCCTTTAAATGGAGCATAAGAAATTCTGCACCAATAGGAGAAAGGTGAGGGTGATAGAGCACTGGAATGGGCTGCCCAGAGAGGTTGTGGAGTCTCCTTCTTTGGAGATATTAAAGACCTGCCTGGATGCCTACCTGTGCAACCTGATGTAGGGAGCCTGCTTTGTGAGGGGGATCGGACTAGATGATCTTTGGAGGTCCTTTCCAACCCCTACAGTTCTGTGATTCTATGATTCTTTGATCATGAGGGAATGTTTAGGCTACCATGAGGCTGCTCCTCTTTCCTGAACAAACTGAATTACCTCAGCTTCTCTTCAAACGTCTTGTCTTCTCAGACACTTCAACATCTTTGTAACTCTCCTTTGGACACATTCTAGTAGTTTTATGTCCTTCTTATATTGTGACATATAAAACTACATTCAGTGCTTAGGGTGGGGCTGTACCAGCATGACACAGAGCAGAACAATCCCTTTCCTCAAATGGCTAGCAGTGCTGGCACTGATACACTCCAGGGTACGGATGGTCCCTGTAGCTGCCAGGGTACACAGCTGATTAAGACTGAGCTTGCCATCAACCAGAGCTCCCAGATCACTTTTATGCAGCTACTCTCCAGCCCCATACTTCAGTTTGCACATATATCCAGTCATGCCCTGTCCCAGATGCAGAATTTGGCACTTAATCTTGTTAAACTTCATGTGGTTGATGATTGCCCAGCCCTCCAATTTGTTGAGATTTCTTTGTGAGGCCTATCTACTTTTGAGGGAGCCAACAGATCCTCCCAGTTTAGTATCATCTGGAAACTTATATTCTAGGCCTGAGTCCAGATAATTTATAAAAAAAGGGTCTCTAGAAGGAAGCTCTGCAGAACCCCACTAGTTACTGGTCACTAGTCTGATGCAACTCCATTTACTACGACCCACTGAGCCTGACACATTAGCCAACTGTTTACTCATTCCACTGTATTTTTGCCTAGCTGAATGCTGAACATGCTGTCCAATAGCATACTGTGAGAAGCAATATTGAAAGCATTGCCCAAGACTAAGATAAAACAAACATAAAAAAAATACTGTGCCCATTTGCATAAAGTATATTTGTTTAGAATATCTGTTCCAGAATGTGCTCTTCAACTATTATTTAGATACATACTGCAAAACACTTTGATGGTTCTGTGTCAGAAGAACTATTGCTTTTTCCTTCTCAAAAACACTTGCTGCACTTTGCAGGCTACAAATTTTACTCTGTACATAACTTTTACAGTAATGAGCAAATCAGTACTCAGAATGTTGTACATGGTAAAAAATAAATAAATGAACCAGTGGAAAAAGTAGGGATTTTTAAATATAATAAATACAAGCACATAATCCAACAGCAACTGAACTACTCCAAATATACTCAAAGGCATCTATTTCTAATTGTAGTAGAAGTCTATTTTTCAAAATAAAGTTTTCTCCAGATGTTGTCTTAGGAGTACAAGAAAAATCATATTTCATTTTCTGTTACTTTTTGCCACTAATTTTATGCATTATGATTTTTTATTAGAGTATATATAATAATACTTGATGATGAATTTCAAAAAAATTGTGAAGTTTTTTTCTGCCACAAAAATTATCTTATGGATTTAATCTTTTCATTGTATGCTGTTTCATTTAACTTATGTACAAAGAACAACCACATTGATTCATTTGCACATAATCTTGTGTAGAAAGAAACAAATTATTATAATATTCTTACTTGTATTTTATGTGTGGTCATATTGAGAAGTTATTATGACTGCATCAGGTAGCTAAAGCCAAAATTAAATTACTTGCATATAAACCGGTAAATCCTCAGCAGCATCCATGACACAATTTCTTCCGTTAAAAACTGCATTTTCTCCATAAATACCAACACATTTTTGCTTAAGGACAAAATCATTCATATCTTTTACCAGTTTTTATCATTTTCTGTAGATTTTGGTTCCAGTTACAATTCAGTTTTTCTTTGGAATGTGAAACAGCAGGTAGATTTCTGGATATTTAATTTTCCCTAGTTTCTAAACTGAAATCATGCACTTATTTTCCTCCCTGTTTTGTTTGAAGAAATGAATAGGTGCCCAATGCTGACTAAGTATGTAGATTTATACAATTACTTGTGTGTTATAATTTGTCTCATAAGAGGCAGTGGTTTTAGGGGCTTACAAGTTGATTTCGTCACTGATATCAATCAGTCAATTTATCTATCTACCTATCATCTATATATTTGATTAATGTTTTAGAATTTAAAATTAATGGTTTTATGAGTACATCATGTTTCTTTTATATTGTTTTTGGAATGTGGTGACATAAAGTTGGCATGAATCACTTAGATTTTCATTCTCCCCTATTATGTTTCAAGTTTTCTCTTTACTGGAAATGCATTTCTTTTTTGAATCACTAATACACATTGGAGCTATATGGAAGATTTTGGCAAAGCATAACAAGACATGTAAGTATTTTGCTTATTTTTTATTTAAGGTTTGCAGGCCACCACTTACTGGTGTTGCTATAATTTCATGTGAATACTTCACACTTTTGTGAAACATATATTAAGAAATTTAATTTCATTAACTTCTCTCCTTTCAAGAATATATTTCTGAAGTTGAGTGTAAGGGGAATATGAACATCCAAGCTGACACATATATTATGCAGTCTAATAATGTACCTATAATAATACCTATAATAATGTACTAAGCATCTTGAATTTGAACTCTCTTGTACCTTTCTTAAAGACAGTCTTAATTTAAATGCTGTAGAATAGAGATTTTATCAGTTTCTAGACAGCTATTACCAATTAACTATACTTACTGTAAAACATTCTTCCCAATGTTTGATTTTTCTTCCCCTAGTCTACTTCTCCAGACAGTGGATCTAATTGCACATTTATCTGTGAGATTAAAGAACTGGCCATTGTAAGAAATCTGTTTGTCATGTAGGTTCTGGACCAGTCTCTTAGCTTCAGTTGGGATGGAATTGTTTTCTTCAGAGTTTCTGATGTGACGCAATGTTTTGATTTTAGGAGGAAAATCAATGTTGATAACACACTGATGCTTATAGTTGCTCCTGAGCAGTGCAGCATAAAGCCAAGGCAATGAAGGGCCCAAGGAGCTGGGAGGGAACAGAATTAGGACAGCTGACTTTAACTGGCCAAAGAGATATTCCATATTATATGACACTAAGAAAGGGGAGTTTTGAAGAGGATGGGAGTACTTTTCACTTCCACTGCTCAAGGGGGCTAGCTGGACATACATTAGGGGTGGTAAGCAACTGCTTGTGCATCACTTGTTTTATAAATTCACATATATATGTGTGTGTAGTCATAAATATTTTCATTTTCCTTTTCTTTAGCTTAGTAAATATTTTTATCTCAATCCACAAGTTCTACTCTATGTGTCTCTCCTGATTCCACTGGGAAAGGGGAAGTGAACAAATGACTGAGGTGCTGAGCAACATGCTGAGTTAAAACATAATGGCATACAACATTTTAACACTCTTTTCTTCTAACAGAAGAAAACAAACTCATAAAATATCTTGTTACAAGAAATGTCTTTGAGAAGTGGTTCAAAGCTGAAGCAGTGTCATGATTTGGTGATTTTTTGTTATCAGTATTCCACAACATAATGTCATCTAGTGCACTGGGAATTAAAGAGTTAATGCTCCAATTCTGTGTATTGTGGACAGTTCTGGGTACCTGTCCCAGAACAGAAGAACTACATCTCCCTGAGGACTGTATGCTGTTCTGTTACCATTTTCCACTGAGAAGGAAAGATAAAAACCATTTGCAGATTATGAGATGTCCCTTTTTGGCCTTCCAGCTCATCTCTGTTGTGGGTGCTTGTCTCGCTCCAATTTATAGGAGGGAGAGGAGGTTCTTTTAATATCTGTATACCCGGCGTGAGATTAAGAAACTACGGTTCAAATGTTGGTCTGACCAACAAACAACAAACAAACAAATTCTTAATTAGGGAGATGGGGAAGGGGAGGACAGACACTATTATGAATTAGGGTAATGGGGAAGGGAAGGAGGGTTATAGAAAGGATGGGAAAGAAGAAGCAAGGAGTCTTTGTAGGCAGCAAGAGGGAGATAGTCACCACCATGGCTCCAGTGTGGTTCATAGTTCAGTCATTGTTCTTCAGTAGTGGTGGGTCGTCGGGCGTTGTTGTTCCATTGAGGATGATGGTGACCACAGTAATGATGGACACTTTTCAATGGTAGTACTAACTTATTTGTAAGTCCAAAGTGGTTGAGTCAGTTCTTTTTTGGAGTGACAGCTCAAATCCAAAGTGGTTGAGTCAGCTCTCCTTGGAGTGGCAGCTTCTGGCTCTGGGATCTCAGTGGAAACTCCTTTGTTCCTATCTTCCTGGCCTTGCCAGCAGATAAGAGGGAGCAGGGAGGCACCAACCTGCATCTTGCCTTCACAGGATGCAATGGTATCATCCCCCAGTCTCCCATAGCAAACAGGAGTTCTTTGATCACAGACTAGATCTTCCATCAGTAAACAGTCCTGAGCACTATCTTCCAAAGGCAGATAGCTCCAAAAAAATGCTTTCAAATGTAAAATTGTCCGCACAGTGATGTTGTTTACCACACAGCAACACCCATCTCTCATCTCCTGGAGTCTTATATACCTCAGAAAGCAAGCTTTGAGCCAGAAAGCAAAGAAGGATTCATACAGTGCTGTATCACCTCGGCTTAGTTACAGTAAAGCCTTTGGTTTTCAGACGCTTTCCCTCATTTTATTTGACTTATTATGTTCAATTTTATCATATTATATTATATTGTGTTATCCTGTATTCTGGTAGTTTATTTAGCAAATTAGTTTTCTTCTCCTCAGATCATTGCTTCTGTTTTGTTTTTAAGCCCATCTTCCTACCCCTTTCCCTTTTTCTCCTTTCCCCTTTCCCGGGGCATGAGTCTGTGAGTCCCCTAGCCCCATTAGTCATGGAACTGGGTCAAACCAGTCCTTAAATCACTGACAAGCTTTCAAGTTTGCAGTTAGCTGTGTGTTGTGATTTGACCTGGTTTCTGTGACAAGTGGGCAAAGGGACCTGCACATCCATGCCCCAGGAAAGGAGTGGGGAAACAGGACAAGGTAGGGAGATGGTCCATGACAAGGAAAATAGTGACAACAAGCTAAGGGAAAAAAGCTTAGTTTTCTAAATATAGTAGTGGGATGTAAAATAATGAAATATAATACAATATGTTTGAAGTTAAATATAGTAAATCAAATAAAACATGAAAGTCCTTACTCTAATGCTGCATGTGAAACAGCCAGGGAGTAAAAAATGGAAAGTCTTGTGACGCCCAGTCCTTTCCCTCCAAACAAAAAATGGAAACAGAACAATGAAGTCATGTGGGAGTTGTAGTTCATTCTTCTCTTCCACAACTCATGAATTATATCAACAATCCACAGAACTGCAGCATTAACTCTTTAACTCCCAGTGCACAGCATGATATTATGATGTGGACTACCACTGAAAAGCCATGAAACCATGACACTGGGCTATTCCAATAACTTGTCTGATAATTCTGTATGAAGGGGTTATAACTTGCCTACATTTACATCTTTCTTCCTACATTATAAAAATAAATTAGTAAATAAATAAATCTGTAAAATAAATTAATAATTCCACTGTGAAGTTTGCATTTTCAGTTGAATCTTTCTACTCAGTTTATTATAAATATATATCTTTAGGTCTATTAGTGTCTTAAACCACAAAGCGAAACACTTCTGTCTAAATGACTTTCACCTTATTTTCTCCAGAATCTGATTTTCTTTAAATATATTTTGAATATGTATGAAATTTTAAAAGATTACTATCAGATAACTTATGTTTGCCTTCTTCTTATAACCACAGTTATGTTCTTCTCTATTTTTCTAAGGAATTTAAAGAGCTAGACAACTGTCTATATATTAAGTGTAAAGCATAACTCAACCAACACTAATTTTTCAGTTGTATCACTGGAAAATATCAGGCCACAGTGTGACGAGCCAGAAATATAAAGAAGAGGGACGTAGGAACCAGAGAGTTGTTTCAAATAGAAAAAGCAGAAGATGAGGAATTAAAGGCAGAATCACAAAATGTATATGCCCGTGGGAAAAAAAATATAACATTTAGGCAACGAGTAGTTCACTTGCACAGTTCTCAAAAAATTCACACTTGAAAAATGTCAGTAAAATTTCATTTTTACCAGAGAACAATGTTGTTTTCTCTTTCTCTATCCTACCTCTTTCTTATCACCCTTTGCTCTCCTTTATTAACGTATTAATTAATAATTAAGTACCTGTATATGTATAAGAAACACACACATCCTTATATAATTATGTGTCTGTGGAAATGTATGTGTGGAAAGATTACAAACTAAGTGCACATCTATGGAGATTATTTTAATGAAAGCTGAAGATTATAGGAAAGAAAAGGTAAATACTGCAGTCAGAATTAAAAGTTAGATAGTCATGTTCTTTGTTTAATAAGGCACTGTCTGTAAAATTGTTATTTATTCCTTCAGTGTTAGAATAGAATATTTTAACAAAATTGAAAAGGACAAATGATGAAAAAATGAGTTACAGAGATTTGGATAGAGTATACTGAGAAATCTCTATTTTGTTCTGAGGACAAAGTAAGAAAAGACAAATTGGATAAAGAGAAATGGAAGTTATACATATTATATTTGAATAGAATAAAATATGAATGTTAACCAAAAAGAATCAAAATGAGGAAATAAATGATTCTAAGATAAATTAAATAAGAAATAGAAATACTCTATACTATCCTGCAGGAAACGATGTAAGTTTCTAACATGAAATGACAAAGAATTTCTGGAAGTAGAAATATTCTGCATCACGTCTTCAAGAAAGGAAATGATATGTAATGCAAGATAGTTACACAAAAGACCTGTCACATACAAGCTCTGAATTATATGTCAAAATACAAGACAGAGAAGTGGAAAAATCCTAAAGCAGCAGCCAAGAAAGAGAACAACTGAGATTCAACAACAATATGTTTAACTGTTATCCAAGAGGATCAGGAAATTTCAGTGAGAGACTTTCCAGCCACAGCTATAAAAATTATAAACATTATCACAAAACCAGAAATAAAATAAAATAAAATAAAATAAAATAAAATAAAATTAAATTAAATTAAATTAAATTCTCTGGTATGGTTTCAAACTGGAATCAGAAGCTTCCATTTAGCACCTCTGTATAGAATAAATCATTTCTCCTTTCACCTTGTTAACAGCGCAAGAAACTGAACCAGATCCTCCACAGATGAGTAATAATCAGACATGGGCAAAAAATCCTCAGATCATTTCTAACATCATACTTCTGTCATTGATTTTAGGAACAGAATGTTTGGCCCTTTAAATCAGGTTACGAACAATAATGTTTTCTGAGATATCTATATTGTTTGTTCTAACTAAAACTTTCAATTTATCTTTCCCTTCCTTAGCTTTTTGCCTTCAGACACATATACATCTGTGGTAATGGATGTATGAATAACTACACATTCTCTAGATTTCACAGAGATATTACGAAGACTCTAGCCTTCCCCTTGACATCAAAATTTTTCTATCCACCTAACAGTAGTACAGCTGAGCAGGAGGTGTTCCCCATTCAAATCTAATTATTTCTGATTTAGTCAGAGACAACATCTGTCAAAAACATGATGGCAGTATTGTCAAATTCTATAGAAGAACCTCAGTTACACCAATGAAACAAAATGGTCTGTAAATCGCAGGTGATCTCAACCCATTAGTTTCTCAATGAACTCATTTAACTCATTATTTGTAAAAATCTTTCCATGACATAAAAGAGGACTAATATTGGTGATGTGGAGGCAGTTTCAAGTCTCTGGATCCTCTCTCCAAATTCTTGATGAATTACAAGTTACAGATTTGCCATCCTCAAAAGTGCCTCAAGTGCCAAATTTCAATGCACTTTAAAAATTATTCTTGATATCTCTTCAATTAAAGAAGATGAAGCAAGCTGAATATTGATCTGTGTAGAATAGCTAAATTATACTGACTTATAATAATAACTAAAAAGCTTAAAGGAAAACACTGTTTTGTCAGTGACAAAATGATCTGTTTTATCAAATTAAAAAGTTATTTTTTTATAAAAGAAATATCACACAGATCTGTAAAACTGTTTGCTAATACGGGATTTAATATGCTAGTATGGGATTTTTAGATTTTACCATTAAATAATCTTTATAATAACCATTATCAGAATAAAAATTTTAAATCAATTTAGATATTTTTTTTCGAAGGTATATTATAATTAATGTTTACCTGTTTAAAATTTTGTATGCTGTTTACAGCTTAAGCAATTACTAAGACAAAAAG
>JAOWBP010054126.1:0-10116 GCA_028571105.1 Tragopan temminckii
AGCCAAGGGGTCTGTGTGGACAAGAGCAGAAAGGCTCAGCGCTCCACATCCCGCTGGTGCCTCTGGCTGGAGTCGTCTCGTACCAGACAAATGCATCATTGTGCAGGAAGCCCTGCAGCAGGCCAGCCCGGCAGGACATCAAGGACACTGGAAACTGATTTCTCCGGCCAACCCGAGCTCCCCAGACACTGCCCCTTACCGCCTCCCGCCCCACTGATTAATGGCTCTCTGCAACAGTGGTTAATAGGATCCTCTTTGAAATCCAAATAACTAGCATTAGTGACCTCAGCGCCCTGCCTGCTCCCTGGACGTACTGCCTGCTTTTAATTCTCTTTGTTTTCTCTAGCATCTCTTCTACCAAAGATCGCTTTCCCTCCCCACCATCCCACAACCCAGCACATCCCATTCATCACAGGCCCCATATAGGGAAGGGCTCAGGTCAGCTGCAGCAGCCCCATCCACGGCCATGGACTTCCTCACCTGGGCCAAGGACTCACAGCAAACACTCATTGCCACCAAGCCTGCCCCAGGGCTAATTCACAGCAGCCAACAATTTAAAGCCAAAATTTATCAGGGTCCCTTGCTGCTCCCATATCCAGCTCAGGAAAAGCCTGTCTGTAAGAGACTAACATTTAGGCAACCAGCCCTGACTACAGCAAATCTCCTTCTTCCTTTTTTTTTTTTTTTTTTTTTTTTAATCCATAACCACCAGCTTTAAAGCTTTAAATCAATATCCCCTCTTGCGATCTGCATTCAGCGAGGAATTATTCACATTGAGAGCTTTAAAAATTAAGCTAAACCCTGCAGGGCCCAGGCCAAACTTAAATCACAGCAAAGCTTTAAACACTGGATCAGGGGCACAGCATGAGCCATGTCCTGGTCTTAGATGCAAACTAAATGTAGAAAACAAAGCCAGCGTTACTCTGTTGAAAGGAAAAGCCATAAACAGTCCACAGTGCAGCTTCTCCCGAGGACACAAGAGACGGAGGGCATCCTTCCACCAAGAGAGGTCAGCCAATTCCATCCTGACTTCTTGCAAAGGAAAGAAACTAATTGTCCCTGCAAGGGGAAGAGACTCACTGTAACCATTTGAAGAAGCAAACAGCATCTGATCCATCCATTGTTTGAGAGAGGTGATGGCGAGCAAAGCGGGGCCACACACTTGGGTGGAGGTGGCACCCATATCCGTGGGAACCTCAGCATCACGTCAGCACTCATGGCCAGCCCCTGCCAGCCCCATACCAGGCAGAATGGGCCAGGCACTGAGCAGAGCCCACAGCATCCCCAGGAGTGCTGGTTGTAGTGGTGTAAAAGTAAAGGGGGAAAACAACTCACAACCTGAAACAGCCCTTGAGGAACATCAAGGCAGGAAAGGATGGATAAAGGAGAAAGGTTCACTGATAAGAGAAATTCCCGTCTTTCATGGGGTCTAACTTGCTCAGTTACAAGGTGGAAACCCTCCTGCTCCTCCACCTCTCCTCTCACTGCAGGGTTGAAAGAACCAGACCCCATACTAAGACCTCTCTCTCCCTTCTCCATCACCCATGCAATGCTGGGATGATGGCAGGTCTACAGTACAAGAGGCAGAATAAAAGCAGAGCCCAGGAAACATCAACTAGATTTCCACCCCCTCATGGTATGTATCTAAATGCATGCTAAAAACTTTCACTCTCCCTTGCTTCAGGGACTGCACAGAGCATTCTCTATCCCACAGCTACCAGCCCAAAGACTCAACAAAGACTGTGCTGAAGGAGCTGGAACAAGGCTAGGAAGTGGGTACAAAGTGGAGCAAACCAAGAGGATTCTCCTGCCCCCAGATTCACAGAATCATTAAGGTTGAAAAGACCATCAAGACCACCCAGTCCAACCCCAACCCACCCCAGCATGCCCACTGACCACATCCCTCAGTGCCACATCCCCACGATTCTGGATCGCCCCTAGGGACAGTGACCCCATCACCTCCCTGGGCAGCTGTGCCAGTGCATCACCGCTCTGAGAAGAATTTGCTCCTAATATCCAACCTGAACCTCCCCGGCACAGCTTAAAGCCATTACCTCTTGTTCTACAGATTCTCCCATTCCTCATGTGCCTTGGTAGGGATGAAGGGCTTAGGGGGCCTCAAAGTTTGAAACCACCCTAGCAGAGAGGTTATGTCCCACGTTCAACCCTTCCAGTGCCCGCACACAGCCACTTCTCCAGCTCTCAGTCACAAGGGTGAATGCCCAGGCCTTAATATTTGTAAAGTCCTTAGGAAATCCTTGGCGGGGAAGAACAGAGTATTATTATTTCATAATAGCTTTTTATTCTGCTCCATCTGAAAGCAGCGGTTCTTTGTTCGGCCCTGCGCTGTCTAAGCCAAGGGTTAAAACTTAACTTGCTCAGATGTAAGAAGGCTATCCCCTGCGGTGGGGGAGAGGCAAGCTTCTGAAGATCTGAAGAACAAGATGTCTTTCTAACCTGTTTGGACTCCAATAAGCAGCTTTAGATCTAACAATAGGGGGCTGAAAACCCAAATGCCCCAAAGCCTGGAGGCAATCAGCACTGTTTAAGCATCCACAACTGACATTTCTAACACCACCTGAAATGTGTATTTTCCTTTCTGTTTCAAAGCCTTATTTTCCAATCAGATTATGTGCAGGATAAATACCCTTATACGGTGACAGCAGGCACTGCACAAGAAAATTGGGGATAATGGTAAATGCAAAGATTTACAGATACTTATCTCAGCATCTGCAAGAAGTATTAGCTTTGAATGCGGTGTTCAAACACAATGTCAATCACCAGAACCCAGAGAATCTGCAAACGTGCTTAGTGGAAATCAGCCCTAAAATAAATAATAATAACAAAAATAAATAACAGAACTAGGTCTTCGGAGACCATCTCTTGACTGGGATGTAGCAGCTGCACACATGAAATGCCAGGCTGGTCTGGGCTGACAAAGCATGAGCACAGCTGAGCAACCAAGAGGAACGACCCTGGAGCACTGAGAGCACGCATGGAGGCGAGAGCTCTCACTGGGGACCATGAAGCGCTGAGCTGCCACGAGGAATCCTGCAACTGACCACCACCTAGAGGTGGATCCAGAAGGAACGAGTCTGCGATCAGGTCCCTAAACCCTAATGATCCACCTCTGGAAAAAATGCAACAGTCACCAGCTGAAAAATATACTAGCATTAGCAAGACCAATGGAGAGATGAGGATGCCTCAAGCTGGGCCAGAGGTAGTTCAAGTTGGATATTAGAAAAGATTTCTCTGAAAGAGGGGTCAGGTAACAGGCTGCCCAGGGAGGTGGTGGAGTCACCATTCTTAGAGGTGTTCAAGAAATGTGGAGATGTGGGACTTAGGGACATGGTTTAGCAGGCAATATTGATTGTGTGGTCAGTTGGACTAGATGATCTTAGAGGTGTTTTCCAACCTTAACAGTTCTATGATTCTATGTCACTTCAACAGTCCAGATCTTATCACCATTTTGGGTCCGACGCATACTGGCATCTCCAAAGGCATGGCTGGACCTTATTCAACTGGTCAGCTGTGCCATGAAAGTATGGGAACCTCTCGGACCCACTGACCATCAGCTCCTTCCCATGCACTTGCTTTCAGCACTAAACATCCTTCACACCCCTGATGTCAGCTGAGCACGCAAGCGATCCTTGAGATAAACAACCTGACGCTTAACAGCAAGACTAGAGCTACAGCCATAGATCGTCAACAGAAAAAGCAAAGCTGTGATCTGAAATCTTATCTGGTCGCTGCAGAAACACAGCAGAGAAGGTCAGCTTTCCATCATTCAGCAAAGAGACTCAGCGCCAGCACAAAAAGAAACGCTAAAAAATATCACTGTTAAGACAACTTTGGGGTTTCTGCTTTGCAGCCAAATATCACTCAGCGACCATTAAACAGATTTTTTAGCCATCAGTGGAACATTAGAAATTCCACGAATTTGAAGTTTATTATTTCCACGATACAGTTTATATTTTTTTTAGGATTTATACTCCTTGGCTTCACTCTTTCAGCTATAAATAAAGCCATTTGCTAAGTTGGCTGATACACCGCAGCCCATGACTGGCACATTTATGCAAGTTGGCTGAAAAACAAAACAGTTCAAGGAATCGCCAGAAACACTAAATCCAGTTATTTCAAATCCATTTTGAAACATCTAATAAATCTGCAGGGATCACTTGATATACAGAACTGGCTAAACTCAAGTAGTCGTGCTTCTGCTCAGCATCTCCAACGTTTATGGAGTGGCTGATGTGTGTTTTACAGCTTTCAATCTCAAGTCCTTCACAGTCCATCCCAAAAATATTTGAGCCTTTGAATAATTTTTGGAAAGGAAGCTAAGAGAAAGAAACAGCAAAAGATCGAGCAATGGAAAATGAAAAGGAGACCCACATGCATGGCTTCCTGTTTGGGTAGAAACATCAGACAGGAATAGGATGGAGTACACTGGGGTCTTTGCACTCTGACACAGCTCCAACACGGCTGGGCAGCCCCCAGCACTACCCAACTAAGCCAGAGAGGCTGCTGTCTGCCAGCAACATGCCACCAACCATCACAAAGCACAGGCCAGCCTCTTAACCTCTACCAAACTCCAGTCAAAGCCAATGCTTCACTTCTCTGACCCAGCCATGTCCTGGTTCTTAAGGAATGAATTCAGCAAGGACTGCCTTATCTGCTCCAACATTAAGCATCCCAAGCAAGAAGATAGCCTCTGTAGCACTCAGGAGATGGGTCTCCACTCCCTCACTGAAGACACTTTCATTGATAGAGAAGATCCAGGGAGAGCACAGAAGTCTCTTTTGTCAGCTTTACCCCTGCAATGAATTTATTTCACAGAGCTGTGTTGAACCCAGGACTTGGTCACTTCTGTACACTCAAGACACGTTCTCATTACATATTACAGCAGCAGTGAGTGGGTGCTAGGAGGGAAAAATAATCAAGAGGACTGCAACTCTGATCTTGCTTGAGACCAATGGAAATGCAGGCTCATTGCAAGCAAAAAGCAGATCTGGAAGCTGCTCTGGTCCATCAATGACCCTGCACACCTACTCTCCACATCAAAGGGAGCTGGAGAGCATTAAGCCTCACATGGTTGTGCCAATGGCAAACACTGCCTTGGCCTGAAGTTGCACAGATTCTGAGGTAGAGGGAAATTCTGAAGTTTGCCCAACTCTCAGAGCTCCAGGGTTAGTACGAGGCAAACAATGTAAGATCTGATCACAGAAAGCAAAAATAGAGGTATCTGAATTTTTTTATTTATTTATTTTATAATAGCACTCATAATCTGTGCCCTGGGAACTACTTGGCAACAGAAAGCATCTCTAGCCTCAGGATACATCAGCAGATCTTACAGCAGCACACAAGGGACTGACGGCAGATTTGCTTCTCCACTAAGATGAGCAAACCAAAGGAGAAGGCACTAAAGTCACCTCACTGGGAAACCCTGAGTTGCAAAGATTGAATATTTAGCAGGAACTTCTGCATGCTTACTTTCTGAATAAAAGAACAGGCAAAGCTGCTCAGACGGGTGGTGATCAGTATTGCAAAAGCAAGGCCCTCCGGGAACAAACTCAAGTTGTGTGGCACCCTCAACCGCTGGAGAGCAACTCGGATCCTTGGGGAACCTGCAAAAGTTTGAGTCTTGATTAATCCAAGAGAGATGAGAGAGAATAAATGAGAGTACTAATACATCAGAGTCACAGTACATCAGCATGCTGCTACACAATTTCCTTCCCTGCTGCCACCAGCTCTTACAGGATAATGCTGCAGACCAACGTGGCCATGCACTGCACCCAAGGCCTTGCAAGCCAATACTACAAATATCTTTTCTTTCTCTGCTCCTGCTGCTGGGAGCCAAAAAGCAATCATTTCCTGCTGCTCCCTGGTGCAATGGCTCAGAAACTGCTGAGTTCGACCTTACTTATCGCTGGATGTAATGCAGTTCTGCTTTCTAATCCCCTACATCTGCATTTCGTGCAGCCCTTTTCCAGGGCTCTTCAGATTTGTGTTACAGTTTATCACACTGCTCAGGCAAGATGACGCATCTTCAAACTTTCCACTCAAAGAGGCACTGAGGGATAAAACCATTCACAACCCAAGAAGTTGCCACAGAAAATGGTCCCCACCGAATACGGAGAGCAGAACTGTTCTAAGGCTTAAAAATAAATCATTTTTATGTTTTAGTGGGCATAGTGGTGATGGGTTGATGGTTGGGCTTGATCTCAGAAGTCTTTTCCAACCTTAATGATTCTATGATTCTAAGTGCTGAGTTTCAAGAGTGAAAAAAAACATTTCTGTTCACTTACCTGGAGAGAATAAAAAGGCTTCCCAGCACGAATCTAACCAACGGACTCTGCTTTAGCCCAGGAAGTCCCCATTCAACTCCAATTTAGGCAATCCCAGTGCAGCCTAGGTCCTACAGGCCCAGGCTGAAGTTTCCTCACCAATTGCATCCCAGCAGTCAGAAAGGATTCTTCACTGTCTCTAGAAATTCAAATAGATCCCAGAAGTTTTAAGGTCCCTGGATCCAAACTGGAAGAAAACCAGTCTATCCTGGCAACTATTTTTGGTGCAAAAGCCCAAGAGGAGCCAGGCAACACACACTCCAAACAGAACAAGATCTAAGAGCCATCAGTCCTCCTATGGGCTCAACTTTTATACTCTTCGCCCCTTTATAAGGCCCTCAGTTCACATCCACAAATGGGTCCCTGGAGATCCCACCGCACGCGGGAGAGCATTTAGACTCTTGCAGTCATTATGCTTGGAAAAGACCTCTATGGTCATCCAGTCCAACCCCAACCCATCTCACCATGCCCACTGACTGTGCCCTTCAGTGCCACATCTTCACGTTCCTCAAACATCTTCAGGGGCAGTGACCCCCCCACTCCCCTTCTCAGCTTCTTCTGAGAAGAAATTGTTCCTAACATCCAACCTGAACCGCACAGCTTGAGGCCACTTCCTCTCTTCCTATCTGTGCCAATTTGCCCAGGCTTTGACGGGTCTTCAGGGTCCCCTTAGCACACATGTACCAACCCAAACAACAAGGATGAAAGAAACCTCATTCTGTCTTTCCATTAGGGCTTGACACATTAGGGCAGCCCCATTTTTGTGCATCAACACTGCTTTCTGAAACTTTGGCTTCTCTGCCAAATCTCACTGAAACTTGACATTGGCTTTAAAGTGGCTAGGCAGAGGCAAAGAACCATTTCTACAGGTTCTTAAGCCACAGCCAGCTCTGCTCCTTTGCCCCCCAGGCCACAGGAAGCCTCTGATCCCAGCCATCCCCTAAGCACCAATCCCATCACCTCACAGTTCAATGGGGGTTCTCCACAGGGGCTCGGGCTGAGTTTCAAAGACAAAGCATTGCCAGAACAGGAAAACCTTGGATAAAAAAAAAAAACAAAGGAGCAGCCCTACTGTCTCCATCAGGCCTGCAGGAAGCCGAGGATGCCTTCGAACACACAAGTGACAGGGCCCCCCAGCAAGGGCACAAAGCCGGGAGCCACATGGCCTGACAGTCCCGGAGAGCACAAGCTGTCTCCCACATCAGAGGGGAGACTTGAGGGTCTACTGGGACATGAAGCTGTACTGAATTAAGGCAGGGATACTGCTGTGGCTCCCATTGGGAATATACACATGGCCTCTCCTCATAATGGAAATAGCTTGACCAGCCAAGCCATTAACAGCACCAGGTTGCAGAATAGACACTGCATCACCAGGGCCATACCTTCAGTGGGAAGGCCTGGGACAGACAGCATAAGGGAAAGCAAAGTCTTGGTCCACTAGCAGGCAGAGAGACAAGAGGTGGTGTCCTGGCCCAACAACCAACCAGTGTTCAGGAGAGAGCCCAATGCCTTGCTCTGCCAAAGACCAATCTTGTACAGACATAGAATCATTAAGATTGGAAAAGACCTCTAAGATCACAGAACCATAGAATTATATAAAGGTTTGGGCTGGAAGGGACCTTTAAGATCACCTAGTTCCAATCCTAGTATTATAGCCAGGGACACCTCCCTCTAGATCAGGTTACTCAAAGCCCCATCCAGCCTGGCCTTGAATGCTTCCAGGGAGGGGGCATCCATAATGTCTCTGGGCAACCTGTTCCACGTCTCACCACCCTCACAGTAAAGAATTTCTTCCTATTATTTAGTCCAAATCTACCCTCTTCCAGTTTTAAGCCATCTCCCCTTGTCCAAACGCTACATCCAGTCCAATCCCAAACCACCCCACCATGCCCACTGACCATGTCTCTCAGTGCCGCATCTTCACAGTTCTGGTACACCTCCAGGGACGGTGACCCCACCACCTCCCTGGGCACCCTACTGCCACGGCATCACCACTCCTTCTGAGAAGAAATTGTTCCTAATATCCAACCTGAACCTCTCCAGAGTATCTTAAGGCCATTCTCTCTTGTCCTATCACTGTTACCTGGAAGAAGAGGCCAACCCCCACCACACCAAAATGTCCTTTCAGGTGGTTACAGAGAGCAATAACGTCTCCCCTGAGCCTCCTTTTCTCTGGGAACAATCCCAGTTCCTTCAGCAACTTTCCATAAGACTTGTGCTCCAGACCCTACACAGCTCCATAGCCCGCCTTTGGACATGCTCTAAGGCCTCAGTGTCATTCTTCTATGCAACTGGGCCTAACCTCTGCTCAGCCAGGCTCAGAGAAAACACTGGCTAACCCGGGGGGAATATCTGTCAGCCTTTTGTGCTTGGTTTATCATCTGGACAAGGCAGGACCCTCCACAGTGCAGACAGATGCTACAATCACTCCAATTCCAGAAGGAAGCTTCTGCCACAACATGTGCAACCACTTTTGCACACTCTGCTCCAGTGATGTTCCCACATTCAAGAGAAAAAATGTTTCCTTTGTTTAGATTAAGTTAGTCATTTTTACTGTAAGAGCCAAGCTGAAGAGGCAGAAAAGCTCACGTTGGCATTGGCTTCCTCAGACCTGAATTTCTTGTCTTAATATTTACAGAGAGCACCATCAGCAATAACCAAGCATGACACCAAGGTGCCTCAACTTCACACCAGTCCAGCTGCACTAGAGAAGGGACAGCCATGCCACTGCTGGGGTGAAACGCAATCAAACATATAAATGCTCATTTCTCCTCTAGGTCAGCCCTGCCTTCCTCCCGCCGGTGGCTACTAAGCAAAGCGATCTCCTCGCATTACCGTGACAACTCAAGGATGTGTTACAGCGGCAGCAAAGCTGCTGAATGGCGGAGTTTCAGTACTTGACACGCTACAATAGAATACGTTTGCCTTTTCTCAGAAACCAGAGGCTGACATTGTGAGGCAGTTAAAGCCAGACATCCAAGCGAGGCCATCGCCACACATGGGCTCAGAAGGCTTTGTCTGCCCTTCTAAGAGAAATTTCATAATATGCAAGTGTGAGCAGTCAGCAAAAGACTCGGATCTCTCTCCTTATAATCATCCACGGTTTCCTCACAACGGGCCTGAATGCATCTTTGATTGGTTATGTATTAGAGGAACTGTCCCCAGCGTGGTGCCAGACATATGCGACGCAGGCCTGGGTCTTGAGCAGGAAGAAGAATTCAATTCAGCAGCCAGGCTTGAAGAAAAATAATAATAATAACGTAAAAATGCAGCAATTATTTCATCCCAAATGGTTTCAAGCTATTACTGCTTCAATAAAGGCTTGCCTGGAAATTAAAGGCTAGAGCACTTGGGTCGTTCCCCCCTGCAGCCGAGGCTAACAGCGAATTCCCAGGTTGTTCCTTCAACCAAGAGGGCATTTCCAGCCTCTGCTCCTCGCCCAAAGCACAGCCGGCCCCTCAGAGCCGCCCTGAGCATCCCGCCCAGAGCGCAGCCATCTCGATGGGTAGGAGGATCCCAGCACGGGGGCGAGGAGGAGAGGGGGCTCAGATCTCCTCTGTGGCACAAGTGGCTCTGCCGTTGTTCTGCGCAAACAAAAGAAGAGCGAGCGGCACAGTGGGCCCCGAGAAGGGTGCCTTCCCTTTAATGAACGTGATTTCAATCCGAGTGAATATTCATAAAATTACCCCCGCTCTAATTTGTATAAAATGACAGCCTGCAAACCAGGGATGATTGAAGAGGACCAAAATCATTTTGTTTGATTACAATCTCC
>JAOWBP010054129.1:0-10110 GCA_028571105.1 Tragopan temminckii
CTTGTGCGACCTGGTGTAGGGAACCTGCTTTGGCAGGGGGGTTGGACTCGATGATCTCTGGGGGTCCCTTCCAACCCCTACAATTCTGTGATTCTGTGATTCTGTAATTCCTGTAGACATATGAGCAATCAAATGAACTTTATTAAAAATTTAAGATGATCACAGTTATTTCAGAATATAACTTGAAGCAGAGTCCATCAGAAAAGACATCTATTAGCAATCTGATGTATTACAAAGCTAGTTTCTTTTTAATCAATCACATGATTCATGAAATGTCTTTTTTTTTCCTAGGAAGTACTTCCACTTTCAAGGTGGCAGACAAATAAAGAAACATCTACTTCTGAGTATTCTGTACTTGAGTTTGAGAAATACTTCAAAACTCGATAATTTTATTCATTACATACAAACACTGGAAAGTCTTTGATTCATTCTTTCTGATAAAAATCTTGGCTTTATCTCTGTAGATATGTAAATTTACTCATGCAACATTATGGTCATAGTTATGTGAGATCTATACTCCTTGTGCAAAGTGATCTTATATACTACATTTTTCTTTTTCCATTCAGTTTGACAATAATTGTTTCCATTAAAATGGCTCCAATTCATCCAACTCCAGACTTTTCCTTCATGTCGCACAACTCCTTTGCATAAGGAATAAAGAATGAGCAAATTCTCCCTAACAGAGGGCTACACTTAAGCTTTGAGAGATGCTTTCCCATTCGTCCTCCATTCTCATCTAGCATACATCTCAAAATATTCTGCCTAGGTCTCCAAACTCATACATCTTCTGTCATCTTCATAAGGAAAAAGTTCTATGAGAATTAAAGGCTTCCTAAGTATTCCTATAAAAACATTTTCCAATTAAATATCTAACACAGCTATGGAGAAATATGTACACAGTTATTTAAAGCAACAGAAAATATGGCAATATGCTTGAAAAGTTATCCAGCTTTTGAAGCTTGAACTCCATAAGACTAAGGAAAGGGTGCTAAAGGAGAAAACATTTTTTGTAACTTGCATGACCACAGTGGTAGTAGCTATGCTTGCCAACTTGTTTTTGGGTATTGCATTATCATAGCAGTACAGACATAGGGCTGCTTACAGCCCCATTTATCTTAATGCCAGTATTATTTTTCTCAGCTGAAAGAAAGAAAAGTTAATTTAAAAAAGTGGATTAAATTCTTTTTCATTTGAATAAATGATAGCTAAAACATATTTATCCAATACAGAACAGAAATTAAGTAGTGGTATAAAGCACTTGACAGCACTGCCTTCATGAAGTTGAGAAGAAGCACTAATTTTGCTACTTTCCATCACGTCATCAGGCCAAAGCATACATTCTGCATGCTGCTGACTTTACATTGAAAATGCATTTTTCATTTTATCTGACACAGTCATCTCTCATAGATTGTCAAAGTCTGTGCGTCTCCTTTACCAAATAAGAACCCGCTACCCCCTACTGTCAGCACTCTCTACTCCCACGAATGTCCAATTAAGATTATCCTGTCTGAATGCTTCCCTTCACCCCTACAAAAATTGAAATAATTCTAAACTAAAAGAAGAGTGTACAGAGAAAAATGTAATTATATTCTTTAATAATAAAATCTTTCTTTAAGTCAGTGCAATTTATTCTGAGGACGAGACCTACAGTTCACAATTTGAAGAGTCTTAGTAATTACTCTGTGCAAGAAAACCACTGTGCCCACACAAAGTCTTCTACAAGGCAGAAGCATATGCAAAGATTTGGCCTGATCAGTACTCGGACAGGATATGTAGATTAACACTGTCAGCACTTGCATCAGAAATTGATTCATGGAATGTGTTTCTACATCAGTGAAGCCTGAAAATTATTTTTGGGTTATGGTGTTTTTGAAGGTTCTGCATTCAGACACCCAACTTTTATTAAAAACAAGAAATATTAGCAAAAGAGACAAAATGAGATTTTATCTAACTTTTGTCAACCTTAACAACCTCAGGATCTTTTGAATAACTCTTACCTGCATACACTCTCTGCAATTTCCCTTGCACATAGCATTACTCCTTGGCCCAAGTCCTACTCAGATCTGCAATGTTACTTTCTCCTGTAAATAGCTGTCACATTCCACTCCAGAAGATACTACCTCACTTTGATGGACACCACGATATTTCTGTATAAAGTTTGCTAGCTGTTGTGTGATACTCTTGGGTGAAATGAGATATGTGGACATAAAACATCAAACAGAATTTTTGTACCTGAAAACAGCTTTGATAATTTTCCATGCTGAATGCCCTAACTTCTGTTGCCAAAATCTTTTTCATGAGACATGCTTATATATTTCATACAGCATTTCCAATGTTCTTCTTAATACTTCAGAGACATCTACACAAGTAAATGCACAATTGTAAGGCAGAGCTGGACTCTGAAAGGCTATATCATCAGTAATACTGTTGTTGCAGTGCTTTCTGGCACACCTTTAGCTTTAGCAAATTATCCCTCTTTCTAAACAATTTGCAGGCACAGTTTGTGAATTAGTCCCTTCAAAATCCACTTTGAATACACAGCTTGCATGTGGCCACCCTGAATTTGAGGTTAAGAGAGGTGCATGACTGGAGTGTGGCTATCTGTGGCTACAGATTGTTCAAAGTGGACATATAGGAAGGAGTGGAGGAGGCATTGCCCTCTTACATCAAGGAAAGAATAGATTGTGAAGAGTTGTTCCTGAAGAATGGCCACAAGCAAATCAAAAGCTTATGGGTAAAAGTTAGAGACTGAGAAAACAAGGGGAGCCTTGTGGCTGTAGGCCACCTGATTAAGTGGATTCTGCTGATGAAGTCTTCTTCCTCCAGCTGCAGGAGGCATGGTGATCTCAGGTTCTCAACCTGCTGGCTTATTTCAACCACCCTGACATCTGCTGGAAAAGTAGCACGGCAAGCAGGCTCCTGGAATGCATCAAAGATAATTTCTTGAGCTAAGTAATAGAAGAGACAAAGGAAGGAAAGAACCACCGATGCACTCTATCTGGACTTCAGTAAGGCCTTTGACATGGTCTCCCATAACAACTGGTTCATAGCAACCATCTGCTATCAATACAATATGAGGAACAGAAGGATTGAGTACAGCCCTGCCAAAAAGATCTTGAAGGTATTGGTGGATGGCAAAATGGCCATGAGCCAGCAATATGACATCATAGCCCAGCAAGGCAACTGTACCCTAGGCTTTATCAAAAGAATTGTGGCCAGCAGGTCGAGAGAGGTGATCCTGCCCCCCTACTCTGCACTGGTGAGATGTCACCTGGAGTACTGCAGCCAGATGTCAATCTTAACAACCTCAGGATCTTTTGAGTAACTCTTACCTGCATACACTCTCTGCAATTTCCCTTGCACATAGCATTAGTCCTTGGCCCAAGTCCTACTCAGATCTGCAATGTTACTTTCTCCTGTAAACAGCTGTCACATTCCACTCCAGAAGATACAGTACAGGAGAGATATGGACCTGCTGTAGCATTTCCAGAGGAAGGCCACAAAAATGATCCAAGGGATAGAACTTCTCCTCTATGAGGACAGGTTGAGATAGCTGGAGCTGTTCAGTCTGGATAAGAGGAGGTTCCATTGAGACCTGAAAGCAGCTTTTCGGTATCTAAAGCAGGACTATAAAAAATGAAGGGAATAGACTCTGTAGGATCTATTGTGATAAGAAAAGGGGAAATGTTTTCATACTAGAAGGGGGAAGATTTATACTGAATGTAAGAAAAATGTTTTTTACAATAAGGGTAGTGAGGCACAGGAACAAGCTGCCCAGGGAGTTGGTGGATGCCCCCTCCTTGGAGACATTTAAGGTCAGGCTGGACCAGGCTCTGAGCAATCGAATTTAGCTGCAGATGTTCCTGTTCATTGCAAGGGAGTTAGTCTAGATGACCTTTAGGGGTTCTTTATAACTCAAATATTCTATCTTTCTATCATTCTAATAGGGAGGAGGTAGGCAGATTTTGCCAGCTGGTCTCAAAATCAGTACTTGTGCCCTGGCTTTGTGTATCTCCCAGCGCAAACAGCATTTGAGCACCAAGTGACTATTTTAGTCCATAGCTAAGCACACTGAAAAATGGTCATACAAATTCACTGTCTTTATCACAGAAACAATAACAATTATTTAGTTATGGATGCCTCTAGATATCCCAGACCAATATGATTTATGCATACTTAGATTAGATTTTATTGGCCATATATATCATACACAGATATGATTCCAGGATGCCTAAGATATCAAGTAAGGTGGGGGCACCTTCAAATTGAGGGGCAGTATGTATTTGCTAACCATTCCAAGGACTAGGTAGAAACATTTGCAAGTTTCTACTCCTCAGCTACACGCCAATAAGATAAAATGAGGCTTTCTGTAGTACAGTAGGAAAAAAAGAGACCTGTCCAGTGATCTAGAAGGATTTGTAAGTAGAGGAGTTTCAACTCCAGATTAAGATAAATGCAATTCAGTGTCCATATAGGAGTGTAAGAACTGATGCTCCCACTACTGTCAGTAAACAGCTAAGTTCAATGCATGTGCCCAAATTTAATGTTGTTTGAAATGGCCCAAAATATCCAAGACATCCAGTAGGACTGTCACAAATAGCTCAAAACCAATTGGACATGCCTTATTTGTCTGCAACTGGGAGCCAGGAAGAATTGTTAAGTAAGTAGGCATCTATGCTCAGGCAACTCCACCAGAATCTACTAATTTATTCATGTGTAATGCTTTCTATGATCATCAAATAAATTAGGTTAAACATATGAGCAAAGAGTAACTGGTCTGTGTTCTTTCATTTTCTGTATAGTTTCCAAATATCCATCCAGGACATGTTTTTCTTCAGTAGGCTACAGAGCAAACAAGAGAACCCCTAGAGGGATGGTTTATACTAATCAGATTATATAAATGTACTATATGGCCCACGGAAAAAATGTTCTATATATTTGATCTTCAGCACAGAGTCCAAGATAGAGGCAAAATTATGTTTTATAGTTCCAAAAAAGTTTTTCTTCCCTTTCTTCTAGCTTCAAATCTCAGTTAGAAAATATGGTAACCTGTATCAAAGGCACTGAACAATGAACAGAAAGAATTTCAAAAGAGTTTTCTTACTATTTTCTTAAATTTTTAATGTTCAAACACCTATTTTAGTAATGGTGGAGAGAAAGTGTGCATGTGAGAAAAAGCAACAGAGGCAGATATTTGCTCTTGAAAATAACTTATTTTTGCAAAAAAAAAAAAAAAAAAAAAAAAGAATTTAGCAGTCACTGAATTCTAATCATTCTCCAGTTGTAAATGAATAGAATAATAAACGTTGTTAGTATAATTTCCTGTTCTTCAAGAATACCTAGTAGGAAGGATCACTTACTATTTACATATTGTTGAACTGAATGCCAGTTTAAAGTTTTCTTAATACAATAAAAAGTTAAACAAAAAAGATAATTGAAGATATAATTAAAAATGCATTAGCAGTTTTTTTTCATCATGCTTTAATGTCAGAAAGGCATATAACAAGACATCTTAATTGCAGTGTTTTTGATAGTCAAGTCCTTTCCAAGATAAATGCAACTGCTGTCCACACTCATTCCACAGACAGGAGTTCAGATGACCCATAGCAATGTTCATTTCACTTTCAATTCACCTTGTGCTATCTGATATTATGGAATAATGGTTTAATCTACATCACTATGAATGGACAAGTTTAACCTTAGACTACCCCAAATGGCTTCTGATATCTTGAGTATCTCTATTGACCTCAGTGAAATTATCATGGTGAAAATAAACAAAAAACTGCTGTCAGATTGTGATGGTAAGGAGATGGGGCAGCATCACTTCTAATGCAGGACCAGCTCCACAGCACCCCAACAAGAAGGGCAGAGCAGGCCAGTAATGAAAACTAGAGATAAACAGCAGCTCAGTGTATTCCATACACATCTGCAGCTCACAGCTCATCCTCCAGCAATATGATTTGGGTGCATAAAGCTGCACTTAGAGTCCAGGTTACAGTATATCTTTGATTATGTTTCCATGGATTGATCCAATGAGATTGCTCCCTACATCGCTCCAATGAAACACTTCTACAATTACAAATAATTATAAGTGCCATACAGCAGGAACTTCACAAAAAAAATTTTCTCCCTCCTAGCCTTCTCTTCCCACGGACAGTCACTTCCTCCTAAATGGACTGAATATTAACCACCAATTTTTGGAGCACTGTGTATGTCAGACTACTCTATGAGAAGAGGGAAAAGTACATGGAAGCAGTTTTAATAAGCCATCTAGACGTTCCTTTACTGATGAAGTCAAGGAAGTTTATAGCTCATAACCTAGAGCTGCAGGGTACCTTGCAGCTGTTTTTGCTCCAGCACAATTTCATATGATGAACGGTTTTGTGCAATGTTAATTTACAACACAATTGCATTGAAAGGAAAATGGTCCCTTAATATCTTTGATTGAATGTAATTGTTTGAGAAAGGGATGTAGAAGCTATGATACAGCTGTAATGGCCTAAATGTTCTGCAGGGCACCGTTGACAAATACAGCACTCAAAAGTTTGAATTAAACTATTTCTGTGATTTAAATACCAAATTATGAAAATGCCAAGTTGCATTGCTGGGTTCTGCCAAATTAGCTGATGGAAAAAGGCAAAGAAAGGAAATGCTTCAGAGCAGAGTCTCCTGACAGAGACTGAAAATGAAAGCTTTAATAAGTATGACAGGATAAAATCAGCAGTTTTAAAACTGATAGTAAGAAAGCTGGAAAAAATCTCTAGGGGAATCCAATTTATTCTCACAGACACAACAAATTTAGGCTGAGGAGTTCTGTTAATGGAGAGTGGTTAGAAAGTGGAAATCACTTCATTCCCATGAGGGGAAAAAAAAACACAGCACAATAAAAACTGCCTTCAGAAGTGAAAAGGGCTAAGCAAGTACAGAAGCCTAGAGTTATTTAATAACAGAGTGGATGTTGCAAAACTCTTTGAAATCTAGTTCTTTCCAAAATTATCTGCTCAGGAGTTTAAATTTCCTTCTAAATTATTTAAGAAATGAGAGAGCTACCTTACCCTGCTGCAAAAACAAAAACTATCACAGATAGGAAAACAAAAGGACTCTCATCTGTAATAAGTTTCATTTTACAAGAAAATAGTCCTAAAAGCCAAAACAGTTGGCTTTGAAAATTCTTTTCACTTAGCCATAATACATTCAGCTTTCTTTAACTGGAGAGAAAAGAGAACCAATTTGAGTCCTAGTTCAAGGGGATTTATCTTTGAAGTTATGTTCACAATATTTATTGTTTAGTTCAGATCCTGTCTCTTAAAGTGGAGATTGCTCTTAGAACCACTGGAGATAGAAAAGTTAAATATAAAAACAACTATCATTGAAAAGTGCTACAAAGTATTCTAGTGAAAATTGGTGATTATTTGATAGATCTGTATGCCTACAGTAATTTACACCATGCCTGTCTAAAGAGTTTAGTTTTCCATAGTCTGTTCTGCTGGCCAGTCTGCAGAAATTCACACTCCAGTAACTTGGAGTAATCGATAGTACTAAGGCGTCCCAAAATGTTAAGTGGACTCGTGCTGTTTGTGCCATTTCTTTGACATAATTCCCCATGTTAAATCCATTCTAAAATTTACCTCTAAGATTAAAAATTTTGAGATTTTGTAAAAGAATGAGGGAATGGTAAGAAGTCGCAACAGAGTGAAATTTTTCAATCCAAATGTTATTAAAAATACATACAAATCATTGGTCATGCTCCCCCACTGCAAATGCAGTGCAAGAAACATTACTTAAAGTTGTTCATCCTCTAAGATAAAGCCATGGTAATAACAAAAGCCTTTCGTTATGACTAATCTTCCAGTGGATTTTGAATCCCGGAACATGTATTGGGAGCTTTGTCTTCATGGTTCAATGGTAACAGTAATGGAAAAAATCATGAGTACCTTGCAGGAAGGACAAATCCCTATGAGTAATAAGGCGCTTACAAACTCCTCTCCCCAGCCTCCAGCCTCTATACTTCAGTAAAGAGATATAGAAAACTGAGGCTCTGAGAAATTTCAAGAGATCATTCAATCCACAGACAGTGTAGTCAGTGTACACTGGTCACCAAGGCAATTTTTTAATTATTTTATTTTATTTCCTAATCCATTCTAAAGAGCTAGGAAGTTTTCCTCAGAATGAAAGGCTTTCTTTCTTTTTTTTTAAATTCAGAAACGTGTCCCCACTGATCACAAAAAATAGTTAATCATTATAATTTTAGTAATTGTGTTTAATGCACTGGACTATTATGCTTTCATTTCTTCAATGTTTTTCTCTTGCCTAGTTTAAACTACTGAATTGCACCAAGATTTCTTCACAACTCATCAAGAGTTCATATTTTCAATGGCAATTTTTTGTTGTTGTCTTTCAGACTGTCAGAGTTGTTCGTTAGAAGTTAAAGCACAGTACATAGAAACTAGACACAGCGTTTCAACTGATATTTCACTAGTTCTTCTCCTCTCAAGTATCAGCTCTCCTGTCAGTATTTACGAGAAGAATATAAACTATATTTTGTGGGAACACTGCTGACATGTTTAGTTGGCATTTCACTGCAACTCTGGAATTCTTCAGAGCTGCAATCTCTTCAGTCATTTCTCTTTCCTAAACCTACAGCATAAATATAGTATCAGTTTCACCCTCCTTCTGAGCTGATCTATCCTATACAGTATGTTTATGGCATTACAAACCTTTCACTTTTTACTCAATATGCATATACTCAGGCTGTAATTAAAATTATAGCCTCCTACTCTAAACCACACATGCCCAACCCACAGCCTGCAGGCGACCTGTGGCCTGGAACAGCTTATAATGCAGCCTGGAACAGCTCATTGTGCAGGCCATGCCCTGCCCCACACCATCATGACAGGAGCTCTGCCCCTGCTGCAAGGCCCAGCTAGGCATGTACCCATCACTCAGCAACAACTAAACACAGGTGTGCTATTAACAATGATTAACAGTGATTTCAATAATATTTCATTCTGCCTGAAGTCATCTCAAAAGAAAACAGAATCCTCCAAGAAATAATTGTGGATGAAGGAAGAGTGCTCAACAAAAAATGGAAAGATGAGTACTTTTCTGTTGATTCAAATAATATGACACTATGCTTAATTTGTAAGGAAATTGCATCAGTTTTCAAAGTTTACAGTTTGAAAAGATATTACACGTAAAAGCATGCTACCAAATTCCATGCATATTAAGGAATGCTTTGTAAATACAAAATGGCAAAACTGAAAATGTCCATCATTTCAACAATTTTTATTTTAAGTTACAACTTAAATGGACTGTATTATAAAAGCTAGCTGTGTAATAGCAAATCTGATTGCAAAAAAATAAAAACCATTTACTGATGGTGAGTTTATTAATCAATTTATGGAAATCACGGCAAGTATCATTCATCCTGATTAAAATAAATATTTTTTCTAAAATCAGTTTGTCTCATCAGAGTATAAGCAGACAAACTGGATAAATAGGAAAATCTATCAAGAGAAATTTGGAGAGTAAAGTTGATGTAATGTAAAGAATTGCAATCAGATATTCAGCTCAAAAATTTGATCATGCCTCTTTACCAGACTTCTGTAAGTCCTGTCTTACTTAAGAATAATATCTCTTCACAATCATGTTCATGTCATCACTTTTTGACAGTACTTACATTTGTGAGCAACTATTTTCAAGGATGAAGTACAGGAAGAGTAAAATTTCATCAGAAATCTCTGACAAACACCTTGAGAGCTCGCTATGAATTCTAACCACAGCCATCAAACCAGGCTGATGCATTAGAGTCGCAAAAACAATGTCAAATATGCCACTAGTTTTGTGGTTTCGTTGCTCTTTTTTTTTTTCATGTTCTAACAAAAATATTAACAGTTAAGTTACTGACATACTTCTGTTACTTATGTACATTAACTATATGACATATTTTACGAGAACTGCTCTGAAAGTCATGCCTCCTATTTTATTATGTTGATCCACAATGTCAGAGGCAGATGTTGACGGTATGGCAGTAGAAGTTGAACTATCCCACCAATATCCTGTTATATGTTGTTGCAACAGTTGGCAGCAGAGGGGCAGTCTGACAAAATG
>JAOWBP010054130.1:0-10109 GCA_028571105.1 Tragopan temminckii
GCAGGGGGGTTGGACTCGATGATCTCTGAGGTCCCTTCCAACCCCTACGATTCTGTGATTCTGTGATTCTGTGATAATTCAGGAGCAAAAATAGGATACACTGAAAACCTAGTGTTACCAATATATCTTTTAAAGAGTGTCTTATGGGCTCTAAAGATTTGGGTAATGTTTCTCAGTTTATTGACACAAAAAATTCTATTTTTACTATGGATCAATCATTTAAAAACAGATCTTGTTCCATTATTTACTCCCAAGAGTGAGGTAAATGCCTTTCAATCTGATAGAAATATTCATCTTCCACACAGAAAGGAAAATATGACTTTCAGACTTCCCCTGTACTTTAGTTACATTTTGAAACATGGAGAAAGCAAATCTTTCCCTGATCAAAATAAGATTTAAAGTAAAATTAGTTATTACTTCGGAAGTGTTGAAACACCAGTGACATCCAGTGGCACGTAATGTCTATGAATGAAAGCTCCTGCTATCCAGAGAAAGTGCTTCTGTTGTTTCTCCTGGAGTCACATTCTGCAGGTGTAGCTAAGAGTGAAAGAAATCAATTTAATGTGAAGAATTTTTCAGTACTTCTGCATATATAGCTTCTCTGTATATATTAAATAACAAGCAAAACACCCAATAAAGAAAAAAGTAATTTGAGCCACAAACAGCAAAGATTTTCTTGGAGACAGGAGAAACAAGGCAATGAGCAAAAATTTGCGTAAGAAATAACTCAAAAATCTTCTCTTAAGTAAACGTGCTTAGTCACATTCTTTCCATGAATATTTACAAGTCTTCTGCAAGTGATGATTTAATGTATAGGCCTTGTATGGGAAAGGCACTAATATCTGTTTTGTCTGATTTGGAAAGATTAAAAATAAATTAAATAGGAAAAAGGTTATTTTTACTTCCATATATTAGACTAGTACCTTCACTAGCAAGAAAATAACTTCCCAAATGAAAAGGAGAACAACTGACAAAAATTGCTACGGAAAGGGGAATAATTCTTACCAATGCAGCTATGTTCTGCTGTACCTTCTTCTGCCCTGCATTTTCCAGTTTTTGGTACTTGAAGCTCAGTCCATTTCATACACATTTTCTAGAATAAAGTCAATATGCAACTCTAATCTGAGTTATAACTAGCTGTTACACTGAGCAAAAAAATAAATAAATAAATTGGTACACTGAACTGCTTAACTAAATAAATGATTTAGTTAAGTAAGTCAATGGTGCTGAAAAGTAAGTCTTCATTAATGGACATCACTGAAAGAGCAAAGAAAGCAGAGTGAATCATCAGTCCATTGCCTTTAATAATAAGGTTAAAGAAAAAAGTACTGAATTTTTAAGGACAGTGTGAATGGAAAAGAAAAAGAGCAAACATCATCAAGAGTACCAGTATACAGAATGATGAGGAACTGGATACTTTGGCTGTTCTGAGGGGTTTTGTTTTTCTTTTCATTTTTTAACTCTGAGAACTGACAATCATTTAGTCCCTGATTCTCCACCTAGCAAAATCACAGACATCTTCCCTCATTTTCAAATAAATCAATGATTCATGTGATTTACATATAAAAGTAGATTTGTGACTGAATCTGGAGGAGGCCCCTGAAGTAGTATTAAAATCAAGTCCCTGCTGAGGTTAATAGCAAGAATCAGACAGACTCTAATGAGGACAAAAAGAACCTCCAGGATTTTGATGTTAGGACAAGAGAGCGACTTTTAGAGATTATTCCCTTTACAGAGAAGTAAAGAGTGAATACACAGAATTTAATTACATAAAAGAAGATATATTTTAGTAGTATGCTTTTGAATCTACTTTCAAAATAATTTCACAAAGCCAATTTGCTCAGATACCTTTCCTCAGGAAAAGCTAGACTTACTGCCCAATTTTACTCAACCATTCATATATATATTGTTCTCTACACGCAATCTTACACTATACTTAAATGGAAGAGTTTTCTTTTATGCCAGACTGGATTTTCTCACACAAATGATCTGATTTAGCTCTCTGGGTATAGAATCCCTAAGTAATTATACATTTGGATTTAAATTTGCAGCTCTTCAAAAGAATATTGTAAAGAGCTAAGGTAAGTAATTGTTCATGACAACTGTACACAAAGATTTTCTCAGAATCAACTGGTCATCTATGTACTTTTTACATGCCTTTAAAACATGATGAGTAGGTATGCTGGAGATTCTATATTTTAATTTGATTTGATAAGTTGTTAACTTTTATTTTGTCTGAATTGGACATTCTAATAGTAAGGATAACCTCACTGTCTGTTATTATTATCACTAAATTCCAAGACATAAAAATCTTCATTTTCTGCCTCAGCAAAGAAAATTTTCCCAATTTTGTGTTCTAAGATATCTAAACACCTGCTTTGGGTGTTTTATGGAGCATCCAGTCCCCAGTAACATGCCCTGAATAAAAACGTCCATTGCACTTAAATCCACAAATCAAAAATTTGGTTTCACTCAAATCAGATGAGGAAACTGAAAACTACAGTAAACAGAATAATCAGGACTATAAATTACTTATGTTGTGACATCTCTGTATTTCCCCTTTAAAAGCACTTTTGACAAAGGGTCTTTACAAGCAATGTATTATTGAGCATATATAATATTCTAGTTAAATAAATTGCAATGACAGATGGTAGAATTTATGCACTTGGAGGACATTTTACTTCATCTAATAAAAGCATGACTTCAGTGGTAACATTACAGAATTTTTTCTTTTTCTGTTTTTCTTTTGGCAAATCCTTCTGTTATGAGAATAATCATTTGTCTAGAGATGTGGCTCCTAACTGAAAGGCATCAAGACTTCTCCCTGTGACTATGATAGTCACTAAATCAATGTTTTAGGAGAAGCTTTCTGGCTTTTCTAGTAATTCTGAAAATGGACAATGTTTTGAACTTTCCGTAATAGTCTGCTGTGGACTGTAGGGAGTGATGATGATGATGAGCCAAGAGTTACTCAGGTAGTAGAGGCTGTTGCTGATCAACACTGAATGTAGAGTCCGCTATCTTCAAGATATTATTGAAAGAAATCACCTTGACCCTTACAGTAAGTTGATGTTTTGTAGAAAGCCAAGAAAAACGTCTAAGGGAAGTTGTATGTCCAGTGACAGAAGCCTCGCTGTGCTTAGTCTCTGATCTTTTGAAATCTTTAATTATCCTGTGGGCTGTGAGACCAACTGAAAATTATCTGAATAGTAGCCTGATCTAGTGTGGTTGGTGACCTTGCCCACAGCAGAGGAGTTGAAATTAGATGATCTTTGAGGTCCTTTTCAACCTAGGCCATTTCATGGTTCTATGCTTCTGTGAATCTATGAACAAACAGCAGATTCAACTTTTAGAATATACTTTAGGGATAATCTCATTTATACACACCAGACACTACATTATATGAAAGGTAGTTTTTGTGGGGAGAAGATAGAGGGGCTACAGCAACTTCTCTGTCACCTCAGAGCCAGCTCATCCAAAATTAAAACTGCGTGGTGATCAGACTTATCATTTCACCCAAAGGAAAGCTGACAGCTTCATCTAATAAGTCCTCCTCTGATGAGCATTCTCCTCCTGGAGCCTGACACATGGCTTTTGGCAGTTACAACTGAATCAAAACTTGGGCACACAGGAGCCTCTAATAGCTCTTCTCACTAAGTATTTCATTATCTGTAAAAGTGTGAGCTTCCCAGGGCGTGTGCTCAATGGTATTGTTTCTTCTATAATGTGTGATTAAAAAAAAAAAAACAACAACAACAACCATATTTGCTAAAACTTACCAGAATTACTTGATCTAGTTGGCTCTGCACTGTAGTGTTTTTCACTTACAGTCTGTATATAGTGATAATAATGAACCACGGTATCATATGGATTCAGCTTTTTTCATTTTAATTAAGTGTCCATCAAATGCAGGCAAAACATAACAGATATTCATGACAAAAAGGCAATAATCTAAGACTTTGAAGTGTTTTAGCAATTTCAAATGCTCTCTAGAAAACAGGTATGCATAATTGAGGCTTGATTTACCACATCTGTAGTACTGTCAGGGGAAAAACATTCTAGAAAACAGCTAGCAAGGCTGTGAATGTGTGTGCGTGTGTGTGCGCGCACACGCGATCATGTTGAAACTATGCGTTGTAAATGTCCCTTGATTCCTCTAAGGAAAAGTTGATGTATAGCAAACCATATGCAGACAGACAAAAATTGGACAACAGTCATTAGACTGTTATTGGACAAATTCCTACACTGTTGTTAGTCTTGCAATGCATGACTTTATTTCTACACTATGTTCTCTTAAATAAAGATTTTCAAGACCAGTAGTAGCTTGAGATGTGAATAAACTTCCAGTTAGGAAGACAAAAGCTATCCACTGTGAGACTAGTGGCTGTGCTGCCTGTGACCCTTTCTGTCGTTCTCTCTGCAGACTTGAAATTAATGCTGTACTTTAAATATATGAGATTGCTTAAATCACATCAAACCCTCCTCAGGAGAATGTTAAACAAACAGAGAACCTGTTAACATAACATTTATCAGCACACATACTGGCAGAAACAGTCTCAGATTTTGAATAAATCACAGAGCTGTTTCCAACTTCTCATTTTTCAGAAGACAAAGTGTATGGACAAATGACTTGATTAAGTGATAAGAGGTGAGATACTATAAATGTCAGGTTAATAACAAGACATACATGCTCCAGTAAAAATCTACAGTGTGATCAGTTTGGCATTCATTATTCATAAATATTTTATGGTATTTACATTTAGTCACTATGTAAAACAACAGTAGCTAAGCCATGCCTGTTCCAGACAAAGCTGAAAGAGTTTGGAGCTATTCCATCAGCCAGTATCACAGTAATTTCCATCTTTTCAATCTGTCTCAAATGGAATAAAACTGTCCAGTCACACTGTGCAACAATATTTTCTCAAAAGCATATCAACTCTTTTGGAGACCTCTTAATTTATATTCCACATATTAAAGTGCTTTTCCAGAGGGAGGATGTTGGAAGGAGCTAAAGGGGAAGGAAAAGAATCTTGTCCAAATATTTTACAATTGACTCAACATCCAGTTAAATGCTGAGTCCCTGACAGTTTTTATGGCTATATTTCAAGCCCTGATTTCAAAACGCATGCTGCTACAATCTCTGCAGAAGTCCCCACTGGTTGGTAACTCTTACTCCACCTTTGATCAAGTCTCATGCGTTCACTCCAAGCTGTCAGGCAGCCTTCATTTTCTTTAAGAACCCATGCAGATCAGGCCTAGTGAGTCGGTTGCAATGCAGAAATAACAATTTTTATTTTTTATGTTTTGCACAGTATGGTATACTAATTTAAATCTCTCACCCATCACAACTTTGCTCTTTGTAAGACAGCTTCATTTATGTCTCCACTTCAGCCACTGGGAGTACAGGCTATACAATTTCTTTAAAAAAAAATACTGTTAAGTAACAACATATAGTCTGCCAAAATGTGATCTGTGAAGCTCCCTTCAATCTTGTTAATAAGACATTCCAAGCCCTCCTAATGATTTATGTGTTGCTCACAACATAAAAGAAGTAAAAAGCCCAGGCAATCCACAAGTGTTCTAGAACTGTGTGAAACTCTGAGGAAATAATAGAAAGTAGCTATTTTGTTATGTCTTCTGGGGCTATATACCTACCCTATCTAGAGTTCAGAGTACAATTCTATCTTTCTAGTAATTGAATTAGCTGACAGGAGTTGGACTTGATGATCCTTGTGGATCCCTACAAACTACAAATATTTTGTTCCATTCCTGAAATCAGACACCACTGATCCGCAAGGCTAACCTGTAATTGTCTTCAAATGCTTCAGTATCATTTAAATTGCAGTTCTAGAGAAAGGAAGATGGAAGTGTGAAATAAAGAGTCTATGGGCCTGATTCATGAAAAAGCTACAGACCATTTACATAGGAAAGAAATGCAAGAAAAATCACATAGGCACACTGTAAAGGTTATTAAATTCCTTTTTCCTGTGTAAGTGGTTAACTGCAATTGAAAGGTATTGAATCCAGAGATGAGACAAAAAAGGCAAAAATAAATGAGGTAGAGCATCGTATCTTGCTCAAGATTTGTACTTAGCAGGCAAACAAAAAAGCAACGGTGGTAAATACACAAAAGATTTTTTAGGTTCAATAGACTACTTTTGAAATGGTCATTGAGGATGAGTGCATGTGCGCTTGAAGTACTCCTATATTGGAACAAGATGTACAATTGCTTTAGATCATGAAAAATGATGATATGCTATGGTTCTTTGTTTGCTTGCTAGTTTTTAAAGTAGTAGTAGTAGTTGTTTTTAGAGTAACATCAGTGTATTAAAACCTCAAAGTATCAAAATTGCAGTACTGAGCTTCATAGTCAAAGGAAGATTCACAAAGGCTAAAGATGCAATCTCACTAAAAATATTCTCTCCGTCTCTTCTTTTGTCTAACTTTGCCTTATGTTAGATGATTTCACCAAAGGTAGAGATTTCCCCTCTTGCAGCTCCTTTAGCAATGGCCTGTAGAAAGACAGTGGGAGCTCTTGCTTATTTTGCTCTGCCTCTCCACTCTAACCAAAACTATATAACCCTTTACTGTGGCCCTCCGAAATGCTTGGTGACTGGCCTTAAAGGTCAGTTCTTCTCTGATCTTGGTTCAAGATCAGAGACCAACATTGCTTAGGAGGGATTGTTTCATTTTTGATGTGGAGGAAACATCCTACCAACAGCTTCTAAGCAGAGCTTTTTCTAAATAAAAACATATAATAACAGATTGAAGAGTGGGACCAGGAACATGTTCTGAATATGCAAAGTTGGACCTGGCAGCTAGATATGACTTGCTAACATTTAAACTAGGAATTTCCTTACATATGTTAAGGTCAAAATTGTTTATCATGCTAGGTAAGACATTCTCACTAACACATGGGAGGCTCCAAGAACAGGTTTGGAAAGACAATATCAGACTTCCTCAAACTATATGTGGACTAGAATTTCTTTCAAATATTCATTGGTGAAAGAAAGATCAGTCGGCTAAGAAAAATGCAGATGAATGGCTAAAGAAAGTGTAGAAGAGATGGGAAAAGTTAAGGAGAGAAAAAGAATTTTTTAATTTGATAAATAGATAACAAGGAGTATGCAGTTTGAAGGATTTTTTTAATTTGAAGACAGGAAGTTTTTGTAGGAAAACAGGAATTCATTGGAGAAAGAGAGAGAAAGAATGGAAAAATCTCTCAGCATCTCTAAAAATATTGCTGAAATCTAAAATTCTATGAGCTGGCAAAGCACAACACAGAAAAATGTATAGAGAAGAACATAGAACCTGTATCAGTACATACTAACACAGGTTGTGCCGGAGACCAAATGAAGAGTCCAAGCTGAGTGGACTCTGGGTGTGCCTGAAGGTTATACAGGACACAAAGACAATAAAATCAGGACATGTCCTAGGACATGCGGTAGAGATTGAATATGTATAAAAAACATGAGAAAGTGAACTAAGCTATGTAGGATGATCTGGCATGGAAGTGGAATGAATTTCTGCATATATCAAACAAATGGTTTGGTTGTATTTATGATTTACAGGATGAAAAAGGGAGCTTTTTTTACCCTTGTTTTGCTTAGCAACAGCAACAAAAAGAAGTACTCAGCTGGGACTGCCAATTGCTCAGCTCATTAAAATATTAAGAGGGAATGAATTTTAGCAGAGCTCTGAGCCTGCAAAGCTGCCAAAATCATCTTCCTAATACCCACAAAAAGACTACTGAGAGCTCCTTGCCTTTTTTCTTTTCCATTTCACCCATTATTGCTACCAGTCTTGGAACAGGCTTCTTCCCATATTTAGCTTTTACTAGCTACCATTCCTATGTCTGAAGTAAAGGTGCCCAGGGCACCTTGTACCTTAAGTGGCACATTTTGGGAGAACGTTTCTTGCTGTAGCTGTGGTGGCTATGTGTCACCTAGATCAGAATGAAGAGGTACGGTGTTACAATCAAAAAGGACAGTGCAGTGAAAAGGTAATATAGAAGTGTAACAGCAAAGCAACTAGCACAGATGAGGTGACGTTACAACAGAAAAGTGCTCACCCACCTCTGAGGACCTAGGCTCACAGGAAAGACTCCCCAGGGAAGGGATCTCCAACCAGAGACCTTTTCTCAAAGGCAGTCAACCCTTAAATGTGGTCTAACAAAGGTGCAGCCAGGTTCCACCCCTTCCAGTTGCACAGGAGTATTGCCTTCACCTGTGCTCCCAAGGCTGACTGGGTTCTTTCTGCAGGTTCTCAATCAGCAGTTCAGATTGTGACTCAGCAGTTACCGTACATACAGCAAGGAGAAATATCAAGGTGACAACCTGAGGTGCTTCTTTTATTTTCAGCCCTTTCGATTTTCAGAATGAGGTGTAATGGCCTACACCTGATAAACAGCAGAAGTGGATGGCAAAACAGGATTCACAGTAATATGATCTGTTTCAGACTCTTTCTAGGTTATTTGTTTGTGTGCTGGGCACTGCAAAATCCTGTCAGCTCCCGAATCAAGGAGCTTAATGCAGGAGATAAGACAGGCAGTGCAAATCTAGTCAGTCTCTACTGCCTGCACTTCTTGGGACTGTAATTCTCCAGCAGAAAAGGAGGTCTTGAAATAAATGTCTGCAATGGGCTTCTGTTGTACCCTGTTGATGCTATTCTGGCTATGTGTTCAGGCCTGGAGATTCCATGGGCACCTCCTCTGGCTTCTCAGCGACCTACAACACACTACTGTGGCTTGCATACCTGCCAGATCCCTCTAGAAATTTTCCCGCTGCAAATCCCAATGCTCCTCAGTGCACCCGGGTGCACATACTCCAGACTTGGGCCTTCAGCGCAGTGTTGCACTGTGCTGGTGTAAGACATTTCTGGCAGCCTGCTTCTTTCAGATGCTTCACAAGCGCCAAGTCAGAATACGCTTGTTCTGCAGAAAGAAAACAGCTGTTTATTTTATCTTATTTGAATGGCGGTGTGGATCTTAATTCAGCAAAGTCATAAAGTATGTTGGTAAATTGTGAGTGTGTGTAGGTGGGTGTGTTGGTGGGTGTAGGGAGCATATGGAAGAGAGAGAAGCATGGGAAGGCAACCAGCAGAATGTTTAAGAATAAATAAAACAAAGCAGACTTCTCTCTTAGTGCATTTTAGCTCTTTGGGCAATGCTTCAGCCCTTCTCCTAACTGTAAACTGCCCTAATGGTTGTTTACATTGTACTCGGACCTCTATAGATGCTACAGATATAATTCTTGTATTTCTGCCTCTAGGACACAAAAGGTAACAAAAAACGTGAAGATGCAATCTGTAATACAAAATTAACCACACACAAAAAGCTTGCAATTTGGAAAAAGAGGTAAAGACTGGTGTTCACTTGTTCAATACACATTCCACTTCGTGTGGATCACGATGCTCAGCGCAGCATCAGGACAGCAAAATGCAGAAACTTCGGGGCATACCCCTGCGCTCTTAGCGTTCATTTCCCCGCCGTGCACAAAGAGCGTTCACACAGCCAATGAGGCCGGCGGCGACGTCCCGCTTCGCGGCCTCACTTCCACCTCCGCCCTGAAGGCAGGGAAGCAGCCCTGCGCCTCGCTGCCGGCAGGGGGCAGCATTGCCCGACACATCTTGCGCGGCCGCCGAGAGGGTCTGGGCGGACAGGAGAGGGGTAGCTCGCCGTGTTGTGTAGCGCGCAGCTCGGCCGCCTGCAGGCAGCCGTCTTGGCTCGGGGGGCTGATCGGGGTAGGCTGCTGGCCGCTCAGCGCTCCTAGGGAAGAAGCGCGTTTCACCTAGCCTGGGAGCCATCTGACAGGCTGTGCTGGGCTCCAGTGTGCTGCCTGAGCAGCCTGGCGCTGTGTGCTGTACCTTGACAAGTATACAGACAAGAAGTTGCAAAGAGTTGTGTTCTTCTCCTTTCCCTTTTCTTTTCCCTTTCCCTTTTCTTCTCCTTTTCTCTGCTTTACTTTTTTCTCCTTTGCTCTCCTTATCTTTTCTCTCATCTTCCTTTTCTCTCCTTTTCTCTCCTTTTCTCTCCTTTTCTTTTTCTTTTCTTTTCTTTTCTTTTCTTTTCTTTTCTTTTCTTTTCTTTTCTTTTCTTTTCTTTTCTTTTC
>JAOWBP010054132.1:0-10108 GCA_028571105.1 Tragopan temminckii
CAGGGCCCCATCCAATCTGGCCTTGAACATCTCCAGGGACGGGGCATCCACAACCTCTCTGGGCAGCCTGTTCCAGTTTTTATGTACATGCAGACAAACCTCCACCAGCCAAGACAACCCGAAGCTTTCTTATGATAATATTCCCATTTGCTTTTGGTTTGAACAAAACCACAGAGTTCTCTCATCCTGATTTCCCAACAAATTCCAAAAAAAAGAGAGTGAAAATAGTACCTTTCTCAAACCAAGGCACCCTCTTATTCCCTTCCCAAACCATCACTGAAATTAAGAACACATCCTTTTTTGATGTCAAACCCATAAACAAAGCAAGAAACCCCACATTTAAGCAGCTCGACACATCTCCTGCATACACACCAGGCATGCAAGCAGCAAAGCTGCCTTCACTGATACACACAGTTCATCAGCAGCTTAAAATCTGCCTGGTGGTCAAAGAACAAAAGATCAGCGTGCTCCTACACCCAGTCCTTCCAAAGCCATAGGTTTCAACCTACAAGCTGCAGGACCGTTTACATGCGTGTATGGGTATGGATACATAATTAAATGAAGATGGGAGGTGGTTAACCTGTGATGTTTGAACATTTGGGGCTGACAGTCTAACAAGTTCCTGCCGGGTAAGAAGCTGAAGTCTGGCATCTGGGAGCTCAGGTATTTCTCCAGAATCAAAAGCAGCTGAAGTATCTCTTGGAAGCTGGGCTTTAATGACCAGGCTGAACGCAGAGTTATCTCCCCTAGCTGCAGACAGAGGAATCATAAGAGAGAGCGCTGCCACTGCTGGTTCATTTTCCTTCATTATGACTTCTTGTCACTTTTCACTGGTGGTTAGGTTAGCTAGGAGAGTACATTTCAACATGAATGTTTTTCATCTTTTTGAAACATGACATTAAAATGCAATCCACAAAATATTCAGATGTTTTCTGCATAGAAAGTTTTTCAAATTTTGATAATATGGGAATATTTGCTTATGTTTGTAAACAGTCCCCATAATTCCAAAGAAAAAAGATCGCAGCACACAGGCACACAGGTGACGGAGAGAACATTAGCAGCCACAAAAATCCAGACCTGGTCTCTATGCTGGTCTCCTTCAGCACCAGCCTCTTGTTTCCAAATCCTGGGCTGCTGAATGCATGCAGCTCTGCTCAATCCATCGAGTCCAACCTGTCACATAGCTCCCTTCTCTTCTGATAGGCTGACTGTGCGCTGAGCGGAGCTGTGCTGCAGAGTGCAGTGGTTCTTCTCCCCATGCTGCCAGCAGCCCAGCCCAATCCAGGGATGAGCGAGGAACGAGTGCGTCCTTATCAATGCCACTAAATGTGTCTCATTCTAAAGCCTAAAACTGCATTCATGTTCATCTTTTCATTTAAAAAGTAGAACAAAGCACAGACATTTTCTTCTGTGGTGGATATAGGGAGTAAGGGATTTTTGTTTGCTCCCATTTTCCCAGTGCCCTGATGCCACCACCATTATTTCCTGCCCCTGGGTCCTGTTGCCACAACGGGGACAGTGATAACTGTGTTCCTGAACCCCCAGCAGCAGCATTACCCCACCCACCACTCAGCATCCTCCCCTCAAACACAGCTTCATGCTGGCAACAGCAGCACTTGGAGCTCAACCCTGCAAGGGCACCATTGCATGAGATGGGGAGGTTTGGGCTGAATTTATCCGGTGCCAGCTCAGTACCAATGGCAGCAAGATCCTGGCTCATAAGACACCAGCCTTGCAGTTAAGCTGTGCAAAAGGCATCCTCTATAGAACTGGAGCACAGAAAATTATTCACCATTCACACAGCAGCTAGAAGATACTCTTGCACACACACAAATAAGACAACAAAATTCATTGCAATCACTGCCAGCAGCCTGTTCAAACAGCTTTCATGCCACAGGGTCTGCGTTATGGGGTTTAGACTGCTGTGGATGGCTCCTCACCATCCCTCACACCCTTGCAGCATCAGATATTTTGTGCCATGCCTGTAAATTGACTTTCTATTCACATCCCAGATGCCAGCCAAGCACACAGCTCACAGAGCCAGCACTGTGGCGTCCTGCTCTGCACAGCAACCAGTGCTGCTGCTCAGAGGCTCCTGCCAGGACCCTTTGTTCGGGCTGCGGGGCGCAGAGCACGGAAGATCTGAGCACAGCACTTCAAATGAGGAGTTCACGCATGGCTAAAGGCCCTTTAAAATGGGATTAAAAATTCACCTTTTTGCCCTATATTTTTTTGACATTTCTAATCAAACCTATCCTGAGACAAACACAAGGACAGGTTTGGATCACTGATTTTCCATAGTAGGACTGGTGTGTCTTGGGCACCATTTGGTGGGTATTTTTGATTTTAGAATAGATGCAATAGATAGAGTAGATGCAATGGATAGAATAGAGATGTTGGAAAGAATAGGTGCAATAGGTACAACAGAGAAATCTGATAGCATAGATGCAGTAGGTGGATATATTAGATACAACAGATGCATTAGATGGAATAAATGCAATAGATTTAATAGATGCATTGGATAGAACAGTTGCAATAGATACAATAGATGATTAAAATAAACGCACTGGATAGAATAGGTGCAGTAGATACAACAGATGCATTGGATAGAATAGATGTGATAGATACAACAGATGAATTAGATGGAATAAATGCAATTGATACAATAGATGCATTGGACAGAATAGATGCATTAGGTGGAATAAATGCAACAGACACAATGGATGCAATAGGTACAGTAGAGGCACTGTCTAGAATAGATAAAATAGATAAAAAAGATGCATTAGATGGAATAATGCAATAGATAGAATAGATGCAATAGATAGAATTAGTGCACTGAGTAATTGCTATTGCTCCCATGCAGGAGGGGAGCCGAGAAGGCTGCAGCAGCAGGAGGAGCCCTTTGATCCTGGGGCAGTGGGGCCGCAGGATGCGGCAGTGCGCAGCCAGGCTCGGCAGCCAGCCCTCTTCGCCTAATTCCCTTCTGAAGTGCTGGAGCCACTGTCACGTCTCATTAAAAGAGGCCAATACCCTTGTTTTAATTTCTAACCGGAGCAAACGGGATAATAATATTAATCCCAGCAGGAGGTGGCAAGAGAAGGCACCTCCTCGCTTCAAATGTTTGGACAAAAAATTTGCTCTCATTAGGGCAGAAGGCCAGGAGATGTCTTTGTAGGAAAGGCGCATGATGGGGCTTCACTGTGTTTGAAGTACTCCTCGTCCCCTGTAATTGGGCCAGGCAGGGACTTGTTGGGGACCAGAGAGAGAAAAAAAGGAAAAGGGAATCTCCAGGTCTCCCAGCAACAGATTTCCTCCCTGTAAACTCGTGTTTTGCAAAACAGGACGGCTGGCTCCATGCACTTCCCCGAAGTCAGGAGCAGTGCAATGAGCAACCTGAGGCAGCGGGGGTAGAAGCAGGGCCAGATCCCTGCTGTCCTTCACACAGCACCCACAAACTGCGACTCGGATGTTCCTCCCAGCTCTATCATCCCTGGGAAAGGAGCACCAAGAGGTAAGAGCTGCTGTGAAAGGAGCAAAGGACTGCCCAAAGCAAGCAGAGAACAATGAAACACCAGGCAACAGAGAAAAGCAATCAGCCTACACCTCTCCTCCATCAGGAAGCACACTGTCAGCCAAAGGGATGCGAGTTCAGCTCAGCCTTGGGGAAGGGGGGAAATTAAAAGAAAGTGTTCAATTAATTCCTCATTTATGGTCAAATTCAAGGTATATTGCTTCCCTTGCTTCCCAGATTGCCCACTGTCAGTATGTTTAGAAACAAGTTGGAATTAATGTTCCTCCTGTCAGAACAGATAAGGGGTTTCTGTGCAAGGTTGTTTTTTTGTTACTGGGCTATCATTAATGTCACATAAAACCCACAAAAAACTGCTCAGAAGCCATTGAGTCAGAAGTGAAGAATCTAAGCACAGCACTGAGCTCATGAACATTCCAACCCATTGCTGCTGTGACTGCGTGGCTCAAAACTGCAACAAGTGCTTTGCACATTAGAAAGGGACAATTACAAAATAAATAAATAAATGGATAAAATAAAAAATAAAGTAAAAATAAAGGCAGAAAATATGGATTTACTGGACCACGATCCCTACAAAACAAGCAGGGCACTGGGCTCCTGCTAGCTCCTCCGAGGAGCAAAACGGGCGCTTTGAGAAGGCAGAACATCCCATTGTGCTGCAGCACCCAAAACCGTGCCCTCAGAGAGCCCGTCTCACCAAACTAAGCCCAGGGTGTTTGTCTGAGGTCAAAGGACCTCGTGCACCAAGGTCAGAGCCCGAAGGGCACTGCTGTGATTGATTGTACGGAGTGGCAGTCGAGAGGCGACTGCAGACAGGCTCGGTGCTGAAGGTTACATTCGTGACCGGCTTCAGGCTGACACTGGCTCATTAATGTCTTCAGCAAGGGTTTGGTTATCAAGATTCTGTCCTTCCAAGTAGGGAAATGCACCAATGTTAGCCTATATGTTTGTCCTCAATAGAAATTTCAAAGAAAAATCAGTCAGATTTTTAACATTCTCATTCAGCTTCAATCAGATTTTAACTCCTCTGTATACAGAAATAGAAGGTATTAATTCTGGTTAGTTGTACTGAGTACTGCAGAGATTTCCTCAAGGTGGTACCAAGCACTTTAAAAATAAAAAAAACCCAACATGCTGTAGCTCTCAGAAATCTTGTCAACACCCCATCTGCTGCAGATCCATTGAAGGTAACTTGATGGGACAAACCTCAGCTGTGGTGGGACAAATGACAATTGTCAGGTTATTTTGAGCAAGCTTCTCCAGACATCAAGATCAAGTAGAGCCTCAGGAGACGGGATACAACCTTTGCTCAACCCTGAGTCTTCTCCAGGCCGGTACTGTCCCCACTGTCATCGTCATAGCACAGAACGGGAAAATCAAGCATCAGATCTACAACACAATGTTGTAGAGAGCACCCAGCACAATGTTGTAGAGAGCACCCAGCACAATGTTGCTGGTGCAGCGATTTGCTGGGGTAATCAACATCACTGCAAAATGGGACTGGTCATTGCAACACACTGGAATACCAAGCCAAGGTGCAATAAGAGCCAGCTGCACGGACTCTGGTTTATTTGGAGTACTGCCCAGCAAAGCTGTTGCACTGGAAGAGCATGCATCAAAAGTGGTTGGTAAACATTATTGGTGGAGGTCTGCCTTCCAAAACCACATTTGGATAAAAATCAGAACATTTTGCACAAAGTCACTGATTTCCACTAAATTTTCATAGCCAACGTGTCAAAGCATTCACTGTGATTTTTCAAGGGCAGTGCTGGAATGTTTCCTTTCATTTTTGACATTGTTTCATTGGAGCATCTTGTTTGAATGATACTAAAATATTTGAAGTCATATTATTGCATGTTAAATGCAAAAATATATTCTATGATGTTAAATTTAAAATATGTGTGCTGAACCCAAACAAAATATTTTCTTATGTTACAATGTCAGATTTTTATTTAAACTAATGGATTTCTTTTTTTTTTTTTTTCTTCTTTTAAAAGTGTCAGGAAGCTTCTGGGAGTTCCAAAAATCTTGTTTGCTTTTGTCCAACTTTTACTGCATGAAAAATGCTGACTTCTAATTGCTTTTCAGAATGTGCAAACTTCCTTTTCAATTGTTTTCAGCTAAAAACTGCAGTTCTCAATCAACTCTCAAGCTACTGGAACTTCTCAGAATATTTTTTCTCTCCTCCAAGGAAAAGAAGGAAGGAAAAACATTCATTTCCATCGCTGTTAGTGGGTTATCAATGAAGAAAAACATTGGGGCAGTTGATAGAAGAGATTTCAATCTCTGATGACCCGAGAAAATGGAACCGGTGACAAACATTTCTTTTTCTCACAAACGCCAGAAGTCTGCAAGTGCAACGGACCTGCGTTCATCTGGAGCGCCAGGTACCCCCTGATACAAGGACTCAGGTTGGACAAAGATTTCCAGTCCTATACTGCAGAGGGTGGCCAAAGTTGGATCACCCCTAAACACTGGATAATACCAAACATCAAAGACATTTTACCTTTCTGGGATGGAAGACAGCACAACCTGGTCTTTGGTTAGCAAGGTTATTAGCTGGTGCTTTTTGTTGCTACCCATGGGAAGTAACAAGCCCCATCTCCTCTTTGTTCCTCGTGGTTCCTCATATGTCTTCAAGGATGGAGATCCCACCACCTCCTTTGGTCCAGCAAAGAGTTATCTTCAGAGTAAAAGCTGCTTTACATGAAGCCAATCACATCCTCCCATCTCAACTTGTACCCACTGCTTCTCATTCTCCTAACCCTAACCCAGAAAACCTCTTCCTTTCCCAACATGAGCATATCCATGGTTTTCCTTCATGACCAATAGGTGAATTTTTGTTTGGTTTTGTGGGTTTTTTATTGGTTGGCTCATTTGTCTTTTTCAAATGTGCTCTTGGGTGTGAATGAGATCCTTGGCTCTGGAGACCACCAAGCACCTCACAGCACCATGCTCTGCATCTCCGCCTTGGGACAGAGGATGGTCCCACAGCAGCACCATGCTTTTAACCAGTCTTGGGAGCCTCTCTTTTTTCCCAGCTGATGAATCAGCCACCGAGCAAAACAAGGGACATAACCTGACGGTGCAGTCACCCTTGGTCTGCCAACATAATTCTTAAGTCACCTCACATGATGTGCCTCCTAGAGCACACTGAGGTTTTATTGGAAAATGGCTGGTCTGCCTGCATTGCTCACCCACTAGGAGAGCTACGATGCATTCCCTGATGGAGTTGCAAGTCAACCTCTTTCTCCATTATTGGCTGTTAGCTTTACAACACAACCAAGACAAGCTGCTTCAGAAAATGTTCCATTGGCTTCATAACAGCAACAGTTCGAGCTAGAAGGAAGCACTGCAGGAGAGCAATTCCCACTCTCACAGTGCCACAGCTGGGGCCCTGACTCTGCTTCCTGCTCGCAGCTAGGATGGATGCCTGGTGGGAGCTCCAGCCCTTGCCCAGCAAGCACTGGTATCACCACACTGCTTCTGGTTCTTGACACATCTCTCTAATTCTGCAGGACAGACCACCTAGAACCTTTGGAAATTGACATCCTAACACTACTATGTGTATATACATATGTATACATACACACACAGATAAAAAAGAGAGACAACGGGCAGGACAGACATGTCCTGGCGCTTTCAGGCAGCTGCCTAGCTGTTGTTCCCAGTCTTCTCTGAAAAACATCCAACTATAACTGGATAAGGAGGCCAAGTCCCATTAGTGCTGTGTTCAGTCTGGAGCCCCTCACTACAGGAAAGACAGTGAGGCCCTGGAATGCGTCCAGAGAAGGGCAACAAAGCTGTGAGGGGTCTGGAGTACAGGTGTTATGGGGAGTATCTGAGAGAGCTGGGATGGTTCCATCTGGAGAGGAGGAGGCTCAGGGAAGACCTCATTGCTCTCAATAACTCCTGACAGGAGATTGTGGTGAGCTGGACGTTGGTCTCTTCTCTGGGTAACAGCAATAGGACAAGAGGGAATGGCCTCAGGTTGTGCCAGGGGAGGCACAGGTTGGATATTAGGAAAAACTTCTCCAAAAGAACGGTGATGCACTCACACAGGATGCCCAAGGAGTGGTGGAGTCACCATCCCTGGAGGTGTTAAAAACATGCAGGTGTGGTACCTGGAGACATGGTTTAATGGGCTGGTGGTAGGTAAGTGAATGGTTGGACTAGGTGATCATGTAGGTCTTTTCCAACCTTATCGATTCTATGATTGTATGATTCTACGTGGGATGAGAGGCTTGGAGGAGATTCCCCAGGGAGGAACCAAAGTAAACCCAAGTGAATGCTTCCCAGTTGCTCCATCCTGAGATACCACGTCCCTCACACTCCACAGAAGGTCCATTCTGTAAGAATGCTTCTGCCTTGAGCCTAGTTAAAATAGGATTTAGATTATAAGCCCAAAGAATTCACAAGATACCGTGTCTTAAATGAGGAAAAGAAATGTTAAAAAAAGCTTTCTATTAAATGAGTTTAATGTTTCTGTGGGCTTTGAAGTAGAACATCAGCCCAGGCCAAGGAGCACGCAGGTGAACCCCCAGAGCCAACAAGGATAAGATGCTTCCCCCTGACTGCAGCAACCGCAGCACCATAGCCAGGTTGCACGGGAGATGCATGCATAGAAGAAATCCTCGCAGTCTGGGCTGGAGGTTTGATTGCCTGTCAGTTCTGCCACACCTACAGCTCGAGTGCACAAGTTTCTTGAATGTTTTCATTATTTTTTCATTTGTGATTTTATTTCATAATAGTAACAAGACACCCCAGGGCAATGTGTTTCCAGGGGATTATTGCCTTCAGCTTTTTGCTTTATGACACATGCCATAATCGGAAAGAAATGTACAAGCTGTCATATCTCATTACTTAAACGTGGGTTATACATCCATGTATTAGGCGCGATGGATAGACTAGGGCCATAAAATTATATGGACATTTGGTGGCAAAAGTTAGTTCGTGCAAGCAGCTCGTGAGAATAGCTTGCAGCTGGGAGAGCTCAGCTTGGAGCCATCCTCAGCTCTTAAAAGTTGTTTTTGTGCTTATTCTGACCACACGGACAGACCCCAGTGTGCAGGGTGAGCTCACAGACCAGAGCCCAACAGCATGGATGGGCACCACTGGCCTGATCTAGGGAGAATGGAGACTCTTGTACAGCCCCAAGGCACCAATGTCCATGGATCGGAGGCTCCTGACCATGTAGAGCTCAGGATTGAGCTGAAGTATTGAGCTGACTAACCTCACAGAGCCTGCAGGCTGCAGGGAACCTCCACGGAAGGCTGTGGGATGAATAGTCCTTTGTTATGGGGGCTCAGATCCTTGTGGGAGATGTCAGTGGATCTAAGGGATAGCAGAAAAAAGCAGGAGAAGTCGCCACACCCATCTAACTGCAGCAAGCAGTCACAGGATGCTGTAGCAGACACTTTACCTTTCTCTGGCTGGGGACGCTCACAGCAGGGCTCTGAGAGCCGGACCACCGGGCAGAGCACGATAAGAGGGAAATTCAGACTCACGGTCAGTGTGGCATCGCTGCTACAGCCCATCTCTGAAGGACAGCTCTGTGCTGTTGGAGCAGCTCACACTGTAGTCTGCCTGGCCAGCCCAGCACCATGGGAGGCTCATTCCATGCACAGCCGGGCTGGGCTGGGGACTTGGGTTGGAGAAGGTCTGCTCTTAACCACAGAGCTCAGAAGAATCCATGACCTAGCCCTTCAGCAACGCGAGCATGAAATCAATCCACAACACGGCTTTTCAGCTGCAGGGAAGTTTATCTTGCCTGAGCCTGGTGCAGTGACACAGGGACAGAGCTGTCCTTTCTCAGGGAGCGCTGGCAACGGGGCTTGCAGCGGGTTCTCTGTGTGCCATTCCTCTAAACTCTCTATACTTCTGCCCAAATTTCCAACAGCAGCCTTTTTGTTCTCCGGGCTGCTGCAACTTGCAGACACATGCACCGTACCGTCTTTTGCAGGGAGATTTTTTAATTTTTTTTGTTTTAATCTTTCTTGCTGTTCTCCATAATCTAAAGCAAAAGACATCCAGGTTAAAAATACAGGGCTGAGATATTTTTTTTCCAGACATCCTCTTCCCTTCATGGAAAACTAAAAGCACTTTCTCAGTTGAGCAGATTCAGCCTCCTCCAGATGCCAAAGGCAATTTATTAAGATATAAAATACAAATATACACCATCAGATGCTCCTCTTGGATATGTGGAGACAAGTCTCATTTGCTGCTCTCCTCAGATAGGCACTTCACAAATAAAGTGCCCACATCACTGCTGCTATACCCGCTCACACTCGAGTTTCCCTTTATTCTCCACTCGAGAGGAGTGAAACATAAATCTCGATTCTTCCCGGTATAACTTCTAAAGGTTTTTCTCTGTGCCAAGTTTCCTTTCAGCTCCTGGAGGGCAAACAGCAGCCACACAGCGCCCTTTGTGCTGCGGGTGCTCTTGGCACTGCTTGGGACTGGTGGGTCATCAAAGTGGGCTTTGAACAAGAGCTGCTGCTGGGTGCCCAGAGCTGGGTGCCCCAATGAGCCCCAGGGGGATGGAAGGGGATGGGGATAGAATGGGGACAGGAAATGGGG
>JAOWBP010054133.1:0-10108 GCA_028571105.1 Tragopan temminckii
AAAAGCATGCTGCAATCAAAGTTTTTTGATACTGGAAAACATACAAGAGATGCATGCTTTTGGTAAAAGCATACAAGAAATTCTGAAAACATAATCTGTATAAAACTTAGTAAGATGCAGCTGATTTTGAAATCAAGAAGCAGCAATTACAGGGTGTGCCTTCATAAAGGAATGGAACCAATTATTTGAGCTAAGGTTAGTTACTGCTTACTGAAATGGTCTGCATCTTCATGATGCAAATCTTAGTTTGCAACAACGGGCAAGATATATTGCATGTGTGCTTCTTTTAGAAATAGTTATTTGACTGCACAGCAAGCCGGTACTAACATTCATGCTGATGCCTCAGAGGGATGTATTGCTTTGCAGTCTTCCAGGTGCCTTCCCACATGTCTTGCCTTTTCACAAAACCATCTGGTTTCCTTATGAGATCTACTAGAATGATTAGAGCCCTGCTATCTTTTGTGCTTGTGGGACTCCTTAGATTCAGATACCAAGAGCCTGACACTCAAACATCCTGACCTACAGTTGATACCTTGGCTTGTTGGCATTTATCTTTTTTGACTTGATACGCATCCATTCCTGTATATCATGAATGCTAGAATTCATGATAAATACTTAATATACATCTTAAAGAATTATGTTTCATAATGACATATGAGTTAGGTATGAGTAAAGGCTTTATTTTTTTTTTCCCCTTCCTAATCAGGCATGCAAAAGTGGTGACTGCAAAGGATTCTGTTTAGAGTCAGTTTTACTCTGCATATCTGGAGTAATGTGCTCCTAACCTACCAAAACATCACTCATCTTGTCACAATGTATTACCTTATCTTTTTGAGCTCCCTGTCCTGACTTCCAAGTGCCAAACCTACTCACTTGTGATGTATTCAGTGGTGAATGAATCAAAGACCTGCAAAAGTAAATAAATAAACAGATGAATAAAGATATCACTATTATCTTCAGGAGTAAATAGCACCTTTTGCTTAGCGACTCAATCAGCATCCCATCGTTTCACGTAGATTCACCTTCACAGTCTGCCACTCAAAATACTCTTTCCCATCAAAGATCTCCTTTGGCATCCTGGATTTACAAACGAAAACTCTCCCACCAAAAGGGCTTACTGGGGGTATGGCAAGGAGCTAAACAATTTGGGAAGGTCAGTCTGAATCACTGTCATCTTATAGATTGGGATACAGCACAGAACACCCCATGAGGCCTTTTGGAAGTCTTTTCCAACTGAAAAGTATTGCTTTTCATCTGTACAAAAGCTTTCGAGACATATTTTTCTCGTATAAAATTATTCTGGCACAAAAATACATACAAACAGCAAGAAGCCGATAATCTTAATACCAAACATGTTGAACTGTATTTGTTTCACAGAAAACCATGTGCACTTCTGCAGGGAATGTAGAATTGAATTTTAAGTACAGGAAGCGCTCTATTACTTCTCTGGCGTTACAAAGCAATGTTGCATTGTTTGCTCTAAAATAGTAAGCTAAGCCTATCCAGCCAAAGTGTCAGAAAGGAGTTCTGGATCTGTAGCAGTAAAGTTTACCTTTCTGTTCTCCTGTCAGCTTTCCTAAACAAGCACTTTTTCCACTTTATCGCACTGGACACAAATTGCCAGTATTAAGACTCCCAGCAGAGTCTCAAATGCTGTTTCCAGCCTCCCCCCAACCCTTCTCCTCCATCCATCTCTCTTCATAGCCTAAAGTCCTGCCAAGATTTCTGCAAGAGTGCAAAAGCAGGGATTAGCTTCACCCCATGAGTCTCAAAGCCCTGCTTGCCAACCCATAATGGTAATATGCAAAACAGCAGCAGACCATAAAACCTTGCAGAGCGCCAGCTTCTACAGCCAAATCATTGTTAACATCTTAAGAACGGATACTGAGCTCGGAGTAACCCTACGTGTGAGAGTATTCCAGTATTGGGACCCAGCTAAGAAAACAATTTGAGCACCCCTGGGAAGGAATGAGTTATAAACGTGGTCTTAATAAAGTCTCTTCCTACTGGGAATAACAGTCCTGAAGACTGTCCAGTGAACTTTTCTTCCTACATGCAATGGAAAACAAAAATTAGCAGCAGACCTCTGATCTCTTCAGCTCAAAAGGAGGGCGACTTTCAGTCTCGTGCTCTTAAGAAAGTGTAACTGTGACTAGAAACAAGAAAAGGCTACAGCAAAAAGCTTACACATCTAGAACTTCACACTGCCTGATTTGTACTGTAACACTTGCACGAAACCACAGATTATTGCATTATGCATTCAATTTAATTTCTTGTCTTTATTTTCTACAAAATCTAAATACCCTGCTTGTCCACTCCTTTGTAAAAGCAATGATTATATACAGTAGAAGATTTATACACTTGTCATACTACCGAAGTTTTATAAGCTTAAAGAAGCGTGAATAAGACAAGCATTGGGTAAAATAAGCCCTATATAATCACAGTATAGCTCTCAGCTTTCAGTCCTACTGTGAAACAGTCCATGATAGAATAATGTAACCTACAGCTACAGACAGAACCATTTGACAGTGAACATTCCATAGGAGCACAGTTTCCAAACTGATTTTTGATGTTTCACTACTGAAGCACGATTAAAAAATCCCATATCCTGAATATATAGCCCACAAATCTAAACTACTTAATAGACAACTTATGGGACCTTCACAAAACCCAGCTATGAAAATTTACACAAAGCTTAATGAAAACCATGGATGCACTGGAATTCAGCACACAGTCTATCCTCCAACTTGGAACACAAGCAACTCTGCTTATGCTACTATCATTTTGTCTGCTTAGCAAGTTGTGAAAGGCTCCACTACATCTTCCAATTCTGCTTTATTATCAGTATATTCAGGGAAGCATTACTCAGCAGCTCCTAGCCACGTATGACAGCCTCATATCTCCTCTATTCCTCTGGTATAAGCCTCATTAGGTGATACCTTAGCAGAAAATGAAAAGGAAATAGAGCAACAGTGAAATGGCAACATGACAGCACACTGTTATTATTCACAGTGCTGTTTGTGATGACAATTTTTTTCCAAGGATGCCAGAATCGAGTAATTTTTTTCTCAAGTGCCTTTATTTGTATTAGGTGATGTGGGCTCATGAGTAAACTTTGCCAGAGCAGAATAGCAATGCAGCTTCCCAGCTTGCAAATTCAGAGGCCTAACGTTAATACTACGATAAGCTGAATTAGGAACACTGGTTTTTATCTTATCTTACAGAACTTGTTACAAGTCAGATATTGGAAGAACTGTGCAAAGTAGATTAGTAAATCACAAGTTCTACACATCTGAAAACTGAGAAAAAGGACAGACTGTGTACAAAACACTTCCATCTGTATCTCCACTGAAGTATTTCTGAAGTATCTCTCAATTTTTCTGTTTCAGAAGAATAAAGCAGAGAGCGTTACTGTAAAGATCTCTAACTTGTTGTCTTTTTTTGTTTTTTTGGATCAACGGTATGATTGACTGGCCAAAGATCTCAGGGACAACATGCGAACAATAAAAATCAGAAATGCAAACTGTGCTTCAGTTCTTCCAGCAGCCCCCAGGAGCAGCACTTCCGTCTGTGTGGTGCTAAATGCCTCCTTGAGAGCCAAGCCCTGCAGTAAGACTAAATGGCACAAGACAAATTAATGTCCTTAACCATTGCCTCTAAGATTCTTCACACTATGCAGACAATGAAACTTCAAGGCTGGGCAGCCTTCAGATTTACTGTGAAGTTTCACTCTCCTTATATTCTTAGGTAACACTTCAGTGGTCCTAATATTGAGTAGCCTTTTCTTTAGGGAGGCTCTGAAAAGAAATTAAAGTGCACCTTTCCTAAGTGTAAGGAACTGAAGAGAAAATGGCACTTGATGTAAAGGAAGTCTCAAAACCAGACATAATATTACCCAAAAATCCACATGACTCCTAAGGCTACACTTTTTCCATTTTTTAAAATTTTTTTATAATTATTATTGTTAAAGACTTGTGGCGATCATGTTCTCTGAACTTTTCCTGCTATTATTCTACAACAAAAATTCCCTGGCAACTGGCAATGTATTGACACATTCTTTATAATTGAACTTAGGAGAGAGTGAGAGTTAGATCAACTTGGATCAACATATCTTCTCTTAAGGCAATCATGAGAACAAGATTCATAGTTAGGAAAAAAGTCAAAAATAGGGTCATACTCCTCAGCTTTGAAGAAGCTTAAACATTACTGTGTTGTCAGTAAGATTCACAGCTCAGACTCTGACCAAAATGAAAGCTGTATTTGTTACATATTCAGTACAATAGAATAAAATCAGTAGACGGTGCTGAGAGTACCATATATTATGCTCAAGAATTGTAGCTGAGAGTAGCTTTAGACTGGTCCTCTAAACCAACTCACACATGGTTCAAAGCCACCCCATGGAATTGCCATTGTTTCGGAACTTTTTAGGAAGCGGAGGCTATTTGGTGCTCAGCTGTGACAAACTGCTGGCTACCTAAACCAGGCTGGAAATTAACTTCAGAACTAGAATAACACATCAATCCCTTATGCAGAAGAACTTAGACAACATAAAAGACATGCTCATGTGCATCATACAAGTATCAGAGAAGAGCTATAGAGAAATGTGTACTTTTCCCCATCAGAGTGGAAAAAAAAAACCCACAATACATCTTCACTATTAAAAGAATTCTGGAATATAATAAACAGGGGACAGGGACCTGACCTGACAAGGCACAGTCCTACAGAACTCAAGCACAACAGTTTGGTTTGATACTTCAGGCAAAAACTGTAGTCTGGACAAGATGTTAAAGTGTTCTAATGTGTTACGTTCAGACTTTAAGGTTATAAGGTTAAGGTTATAAGGTTATCTACATCTTTGCAGTATGCTAAACTAGGCAGTTTGCTACTGTCAAAATTTCTTAATCATCAGAACGTGATAAATTGCTGAGTTTTATGTATCAGTGTGTGTATAAATATATATTATGTATACATACTATGCTATATCCAGAGACTGCTGAACACTGGGCTGATCTTCAGCAAAAAAAATTCCTCCCAAAATTGAGTCAAATCATCAACCACAGTGGAGAAATGGTGCCATGAATAAATTTTATCACTGTTTTTACATAATCTCAGGATTTTCATTTTAATTTTTCATCAAAAGCAGCAAAATAAATTGAATTCGCTGGAACAGTATCATCCTGCTTCCACTAGATTTGGGATGGACCTGTGACTTTTCAGGTCCTGGATTCTAAGAGGCAATTCTTACTGAATGTCTTTTTCTGCTGGAACTCTGACTACCTGTTCTATGGCAGGGAAAAACAGATTCTCTGTCCCAGACAGTCAAGTTCTGGCTGAAAGAAACATCATCCTATGAGAAGAAAAGCACCCTACTTGAAATTTAAGATGTTGAAGTCACAGATAGCATTCATGCTTAGGATTTATTTTCAGCTCACAAGGAAAATGACAAAACTCCGGTCAGAGCGATCTTCAGAGCCCTTGACCCATTGCATAGTAATCAACCTTAATCTAATTATACTGATTATGCAAAATTGCTGGTGAGACTGAAATACAGTATTATCTTACAGAGAAGTTCTGCACTATTTTACAGCAGGTAAAAGCATGGAGAGAAATAGTAAATGTCAGGAATTCCTGCAATACCACTAGATACACTGCTGCATGTTACGAACCTGCACCAACCACATTAAAGTGGGTGCAGAAGATGCCTCTGTTTGTGTGACACAAATGTGTGGCCCAGGCCACGTGGCTTTGTTTGTTGAGGTAGAACCCTTCATGCAGTCAGCAACAACCTGCTGACAGACACTTCTGACCTCCTCTTCCACCTGTGGACTAATTGAGGGTCGTGCATTTCTTTGTAATTAAAAATGGTGAGTCGTGCTGACATCTCCTGGCTTTGTGAATGTCTGACTTAAATGAGTGGTTGGCTGAAAAATTAGACCAAGAATAACCTGTGCACAAAAGAATCACTTGTGAGAAGAGTTAAACACTTCAAAACACTCAGAACTATGACTACAGTAAGCTTCAACACTGTGCTTTTCTGGAATTTCGATTTAGACTTGGCCACGATTACACACATGGTAAAATAGTTAGACTGGACTATGGCAACAGTATAAAGCAGTGAATGCACTATTGGAAATTTTGTCTGATTCATAAAACAGCCCCGTGTCACAACTGCAGGGTCAATTATTTACTCTTTGGTTCCATTCTTGGCTCCTGGCTGTAATTGCACATGTGCCAGCTTCCACACCTTTCTCCCTGCACTCTCATTACTGCCTGCTTCCATCGGAAGAAGTCTTTGGCAGTTTGGAGAACCATTTCTTAATCTTTCATTGAAACAACTAGAAGATTGAACCCCATATCTTCAGCAAAGTGGATTCTGGTTTAGGATGAGGATTTTTATCCAGATAGGTGAAAGATCCTATCTTATTGTTAACAACATAGTCCAGAGCTGTAGGAAAACAGCTTTCCTAATTTAGTGCAGGGAGTTTGAACAGCCATGTCTCAGATCTTTCACGTAACCTAACTGTGGGACCGCTGACTGTGTTTGGTTGGGTCCTTCCTATTGGCTTACCTGACTTGACTTACCTTGTATAAGCAAGTATCAGCTGAAGTGAGGACTGAACAGTCTAACTGTTGCTTTGAAGGTCCTTGAATTCTCCTGAACAATTCTGAAACATAAGTCTGTAGTAATATAGCAATCTTTTTAAAGAGTTATATTCCTTAGATCTTCCTTTTCCAGCACTGGTGCATGTCAGAAGTTTGTGCATGTATGCATATGCTGGGTTTTGTCACTTGCACAATTTCCCAAGCCAGATGTTTTGCCCTTTTGTCTTACAGTATTGATTTTCTGGGAAGGAAGAAGAAATGGAGAAGGGAGAGGTCATGAGAGAAACGGCTTATTTTGTTCTATCATTCTCTGAGTTGATCTTTAACTGTGTAGCCTCCTACCAAAAGATTTCTTGTGTTCAGATAGTGATAACTGCAGTATCCATAACAACTTAATTTGTTAGTTATTTCAGAGGATTTCCATTTTTGCCACGCACTTGGAACAAGTGGGAGAATAACCAAGATGCTCATGTCTGTGGTGGTCAATGAATTTCAGCATTTTGCACAGGGTTTCTAAGCACCTCTTACCTTTATTGACACTGCTTCATGCTCCATGGTCTCCATGGTTTGGACTTCCCATGCTACCTTTCTCACCTTGGTGACTGTATACTTCAAAACGAAAGGGACAGGGATTTTTCTTTTTTAATGTATTGATTATTTTATTTCATTAACTTCCTCAGGGCTGCAGAACGGGGTGTCAGAAACAATTAGAATACAAAGTACATAGATTCAAATCAAAACACAGAGTTCACCTTGCCCTAGGTCATCTTCCCTTAATATGTAATTTTTTTTCTCTGTTTGCTTTCCTTAGAACCAGTTTCACTTCTATTTTATCTTTGACTGAAGTACAGTGAAGTCACTGAAGTATACAATGCTTGTCAGAAACTCCATCAATAAGTAATTGCAAATAAAAACGCTCCAATTAGAGTTTTATCTTTTCACCTTCTATTCAAAAGTCAAATTTAATGCTGCCTATCAGACTGAAGAATATTACTGGAGAGAAGACGAGAATGTTCATGTGTTAAATTAGGTGCCAAAAGCATCTATTGTGCAAGCATACGGATACTGGCAAACAGCTTAATTAAACATTTTATGTAAGGACAAAGCACTTTCCCAAGTGCATGTTAAATGATGTACACAAAACCTCCCACATCTGCTAGAACATACTCTTTCTTCCTTGTGCAAAATACAAAAGAACAAAGAACAGAAAAACAAACATTTTTAGCATTTTTTGCATATGTTCCTGTGTAGAAAACAAATACACAAAAAAAACCACCCACAAAACCACAGAACAACCTGAGAGTGAAAAAATACATGCCAGGAACATGAGACCTATGTGTGTAGCCTCAAGTTGTGCCAGGGGAGATTCAGGTTGGATGTTAGGAAATACTGCTTCTCTGAAAGAGTGGTCAGGTGCTGGAATGGGCTGCTCAGGGAGGTGTTGGAGTCACCGACCCTGAAGGTGTTGAAGGAACGTTTAGATGTTGTGCTGAGGGACATGGTTTAATGAGAACTATTGGTGATAGGTGGACAGTTGGACTGGATGATCTCAGAGGTCTTTTCCAACCTTGGGGATTCTATGATTCTATGACAAAAAGGATGTAGAACTTCAGCTCTGACTATAATGTTTGCCCAGTGAACCAAAATAGACGTGAGAAGACAGTGCTTTGTAGATAGCTTTTTCATTATTTTACATAAGAATGGATTCTTTTGGAAGCACAGTCTTGCTGTGATAAAACAGACTACCGTGTCTCTTCTCTTTGCACTGTAAATATTTTGCAGCTTGTTGGTCAAGAAGCAGATCTTGATTGAGTTCTCAGACAATAGAAATGCGCTACTCTTAAATCCTCTGGCTACTGACTTCAGGCTGCTTCTCTCTGGAGAGGTCACACAGAAGATGAAGTACATGCAAGCACGGAATCTGAGTGAGCAAGCTAACAGTCATGCAGCATAGTCTTATGAACTAATGCTTCAGAGCTGCCTCACTGTCACCACAAGCTTTGCTCCATCTTCTCTGGAGTAAAAACAACAGCTTAAATATTTGTGAACCGCACAAATATAGAAGCCTTAAGAAGTCACAATTGAGCTTGAGTTTCTATGTAGAAATTTAAAAAGTTACACAGGAGAACATCATAGTATTTTCTGTATTTTAAATGTATTAAACATAATGCAAAGAGACAGACAGCAATAGGTATGTCAAGATTCAATCAAAACTGCTAACCGAACTGATTTTCTCTTGGACTTACAGGCTTTATTCAAGGCCATTTTTTTTCCAGAGGAAAATATTTATTAGTTACAAGTAGTGCTACTGCATTTTTTTATTTTTATTTTTTAATGCAAGAGAGGAGTTAGCTGAGCCACTGAATGCAGGCTACCCACGAGATGCCATCTAGTAACATTTTCATGGGTTGACAGACTATGTTCAGATTCGGACTATATTTTGACTGTAATTATTTACTACTTCTGTTCTAAAGACACAAAACAATTGTTGATAAGCCTAATTTTATACTTAGCACATTAGGGTAAGAAATGACTTCAAGGAGCCATTAATAAAGTAATAGAAACTATGTATTTGCATGTTTTCCCCCTATATGCATAGGAAAAATAAATAAAAACATGCAAGAATTCTTCCACTAAAGAGACTGAAGAAAACATGTTTTGGGCTTTCTGTGATTCATTGCACTATGCATATGAGTGGAACCTATTGAAGGTGAAAAGAATTGGGTGACATAAAGAATTCAATAGAATGCAGAGACTGGAAAGGCTTGTCACATTTGTTCATCAGTGTATATATAATGCAATGACCCGAGAATATGTCAAAATGTGTTCCAAAGCAACGCGTACAGAGAGGACAGATAATTAAGCAGTAACTGCTGTTTTGTGAAGCAGACAGGAGAGCATATCCTCCTCTACCTTTCATGCTATCAGCAACAAAAAAATCCCGCAAACACTGAGTGCTCCCCTGAGATCTGAAAGCAGGACATAATAGTTGGCAGTTTCACGTGCAGTGAGAGAATGACTTCGATTACAGCAGTCAGAATTCCCTCATACTTGTTACTCCAGCAATTTTCAGAAATGCTTTAAATGCTATGCAACAGAATAAAAGTGAAAAACAAGATTACCTGTGCTGAAAGTATAAGCAGATTTTTCTCACTGTCAGAACTGTGTATTAGAAACATTTCAGCTGATATGAGTAGAGGCAAGCATACTGTTAGCAGAAGCAAGAAAACACATGCTTTTAGGACATGATACTGGGGGACTGGAGCACCTCCCCTATGAAGACAGGCTGAGGGAGCTGGGCTTGTTCAGTCTGGAGAAGAGAAGGCTGTGGGGTGACCTCATTGCAGCCTTTCAATACCTAAAAGGAGCCTACATAGAGGAACCAACTCTTTGAAAGGGTTGACCACAACAGGACAAGGGGAAATGGGTTTAAGTTGAGGGAGAGGAGATTTAGGTTGGATGTCAGGGGAAAATTCTTTACGGAAAGAGTGGTGAGGTACTGGAA